>BMAO01026382.1:0-18519 GCA_019973975.1 Trichonephila clavata | reverse complement strand
TTTTACACCATGCTATATATGTGTGAGTGTATCCGATGGATTAAATTTAAATTCTTTCCTAGCTACTGTATAAATGAATAGTAATAATATCTTCCTTACAAGAGATAACAAACTGGCATGCATAAACGAGAAAATACTATTATAAAATAGAAAAATATCAAAAAAATCAGTAAACGTTTTTTTTTCCAAAGAAACTTGAAATTTTGTTTTAAATTTCATTCAGATCTTCTGAATGTATTTGTTTCACTGATTTTTATTAAATACATGCATATATATATATATACATGCATATATATTTTTATTATACATGCATGTATGTTAATAAAATATACTCAAACAAACTTAAATTTGTTGAATATATGATTTTCTGCAATATCCTGTAACTTGAAATTTTTTTAAACGAAAAAATATTTCAGTCCACTCAGTTTCATGTGAAACGACTTTCACGGTATCTGACACAACCAATTAATGGATTTGAAAAACGATGTTAAAATTATAAAACTAGTTTTTAAAATACGATTTCTTTGTACTAATGGATAAACTGCGCTAAATTTTTTGAAAAAAGTCTGCGCTAAAACAGTAGAATAAAAAATTTAAATATTTTCAAATACATTTTTTGAAGAAGGTATAGTTAAAAATTTATTGTGCAATAGATGACACTTATTTATGATATTACTTCAATTTTATTCTAAATTGCGAAAATTAAAAACTTTTAAAAAGAAAATTGCATTTTCAAATAAAAATAAATTTAAAATCTCAAGCAAGTTGAAAAATATAAGTTGAGAAAGAATATAAAAAGGGTAATAAAATCCCCACTGATATTTTTGGGAGCTATAATAGGATTCAACCTATATTACGTGTGAGAAATCTTGACAAAACTGTAAGTACCTGTAAAAGTTCATCTTTTTTTGTTAAAAAATTCAACATGTTCCCTAATATTACACGATAGAAAAAATGCATTAAAAAAATGCACATTTCTATTTTGATGATAAAGTTAATTCTGAAATATATGGTTTATTTACAGCAATATACATTTATTCTTCAATCATATCATTCCGACACATACGTCACTTAGAAAGAGTTTCTGTATTTAATACACAATACGTTCAATTTTTTCCAGACACTTTTAAAAAACAAAAATTAACGTATTTTTTCTTAAAGAGAAAGAAACATGAAGAAACAGAATGAAAAAAAAAATCAAATTTGATGATGTAGAAATTTAACATTTCAGTTTTACTTTTTATTATAATTTATGCTGTTAGCTATTTTTAGTTACACGATGGCTTAAAAAATCACCTATTTACCGACTACTTTAAACGAAGCTAACACGTATGTTTACTTATAATCTTTTTAATTGTATAAACATCAAAATTGAAGAGAAACTGCGTATTTCTTTTACTATTTCTTCGTGATACACATAATAAAAACAAAAACTAATGTTGCAAGCTGTTCTTTAATGGTAATATATACGATGCATACAGTGGCGTACGCAGGAATTTTTCAAGGGGGGGGGCAGAATCGGAATTCCACCATTCTCGTATCATGCTCCAACGTATTCTTTTGATTTTGTCGATTTTCGGGAACATAAAACAGCAAAAAATTAATTATTGAATAAATAATTACCATTAATAAAAATTAGTAATTAATAACAAATACTTTTTTTAATCTTACGTACTATATACACAGAATTATAAGCAATCGAAAAAAAATCAAGCGCTTTGGGGGCGGGGGCCCGGACCCCCGAGGACCCCCCCCCCCTTGTGTGCGCGACTGGATGCATATCATCAGAAGAAATGAAGCAGATTGAATAGAAGATATCTACCTAGAGCAGATATTCCCATATCTGTTCTTAAAATGTTAAAGAAGCGTTTTCCTGACGGTTTTTCGAAAACAAAGCACCAATGATCATCGAAAAGATTGGTAAAAATACAAGATACTGTTCCATGTCGACATTTCTCAGTTATCGTTATCCCCTAATAAATTCATCCAATGATAAAAAATCGTAGTATGTACGAGCATTATATATGAACTGGTACATATATCTGCTCCTAAAATATATCAAAATAGCAATAGGCAAAAATTGTAATTTTGATTTCATTCATTTTTCTATAATGTCATTAAAAACTGTTTTTATATTACGCGGGAGATTCATTATAATCAATATTATTATACGTAATACAAAGAAAAATAAATTTAAAAAAAACTGCTGAAAACATGGAACTAACAAATTCTTTCCTATTAAAAAAGAAGGAAAAATTTTCTTTTTAAAGATATGCATGCACAATTATAGAATGTAAGAGAGAAAGAAAAAAATCTCGACTCTAGATCTTCCTCTATTCGTTTTTTCCCTGTCTCTTTTTAAAAGGCAACAATTACTTACAGGAAATTATTTAATTAATAATTTTTGACCTAAACATTAAAATAAACTTCTATAGTCTGAAGTATTTTGCATTACAACAATAGGATGTATCATTTTCGGAACAATCAGAATCATTTTCTGTAACACCCATAAAACGAAATACCAGACGTAATATTTTACATCAGCTCGAGAAAGCGTTTTTAATTGCAACGGTAGAAATTTTTTTATAAAAATCAATAACGTATTTTATTAATCTTGAAATAAATGCGTTAGTATCATGCTCCGTGTAATAAAACGACTGCATATTGAAGAGATTTAAAATTTTTAGAAATCTAATAGTTTAAAAAAAAATGTAAAAAAACAAACACCTTTACAACAAACGGGATGACGGAGAATAAATAACATAATTATTTCAAATGAAAATATTCGAATATAAAAGAAAGGGTAATATTTCGAATGCTTTACTCATTTCTTATAGATCAATAATTGTCAATATAAACGAAACATAACCGATTAACTATTCCTCTATAATCAACGATATCTCATTTAAAATACAATCCTATTAAAATTTTATTGTGATTTAAAATTTTTTAAATTAAAATATTATTTGATTTCAATGTTAAATAAAATTTAGATATAAAAAGAACAATTAACGTGTGTTATTATTGCTATTTAAATCTTGTTTATTTATTTTCGTGGAAATCCTTGTATGCACTTTAAGTAATAAGTTTTATTTCTTAAATACTCTACACATTTAAAATCCGTCATATAAAAGATGTACATCAAGTTAATTTTCAATTAAAACTAGCTAATACAGGCAGTCTTGTTGCAACAACACTGTACAAAATTATACACAGCTTAAGATTTTATTTTTAAAAAAATGAGTGAAGTATTAAAAATATTTTTAAATTATAAATTTAAATATTATTAATTATTATTATTGAATTATTTTAAATGTTAATCTTTGCATGCTACATCTTCAAATGCTTTCAAAATAGCTTCACAAAAAAATAAATAATCCAATAATTCTTCACTTCATCATACATACCTTTTTATCATTTCCATGTTTTAAATCCATGAATTCCTGCGATCGCTTAGTCGGCATTCTAAGTAAAAACAAAATTAAAACAAAACAAAAAATCTATAAAATTAACAATATCTTAAGCCAAATCAAGAATCAATACTCCCACATCCATTACACTTGTACGAGAACAGATTGAAACTCAGAACAAACAAAAGAAAAAAAAGAAAACCGAAACCCGTGACCGCGGGAGATATCCGCACGAGAACGGAGACTTCTTTTGCTCTCCCGCGATGAAACCCGCACGTGCAAGCCGAAATCGGGGCGGGGGTTCCACGTGCAGTGATGTCACAAGCACGCGCGTCTCCCGGCCAATAGGGAAGCGAAAAAGGGAGGGAATGCAAAATGAACACCTTCCCCCGGAATGCTTGCTGGAGGTAACAAGGAAAGAGGGGTGGGAGAAGGATAAAAATAACAGATTCAAAAAGATGGAATAAGTTAGCAGAGATGGGGGAATAATGGAAAAATATTTGTCAGAGCATCTGACTTTGCGACTGAAAATTAGCTACTGGGATTGAAAGCCGCATTAAATTTTAAAGTCTGATAAAAAAAAAATTATTTATTTTTTTTATATTCTATTAACATTTACTGAAAAAATTATTTCTATCAAAATTCTTTAAAGATTAAAATCATGATCTGATTTAAAGCGATTTATTTATTTATTTTTTTGCTGGCGTGGACCCCTTGAAGGTTGTCATGGACCACTGGGGTCTATACAGATCACTTTCGGAATAACTGGTGCAACATAAGAAAGTATTCCACCTTGAGTGGTGTCCAGTCGAGGCTTAATGGTCTGTCACCTTTTTGGCCTAGTGTGGCTTCGAAGAGAAGCAAGAAAAATAAAAAAAAAGTCAATCAATTCTTATCATGACGAAATAAACACATGATCATATTTAATTTCGACTGGCACAAAACCTAAAAATTTTCTTTTTCTTAATGTTGGCACGAAGAATTGACATTTTCCCATTGGAACTTAAGATAAAATGTCAAAAGCTTTGAAAAATAATTAATATTTGAAGGTCAGAATCTTTCTTGGAATTGTAGAAACTCTAGGAAACAAAAACAAAAAAACAAAAAAAATAGAAGGAAGGAAGAAAAAGAAATTGTGGCAAAAAGCAGTACGAGTGATTGAATTTAAGAAAAATGCATCATTTTCGCTTTTTCAACGAGCCTTTCGTCATGAATACAGTATAACTTCAACCGACCGATTGAGTATCTTTACGTTGGTTTCAAAAAGTTAGTGATGGAGAGTGGATTTTCAATGGAAAGTATTCCGATCGCCCTTGAGTGAATGAAGAAAATTTTATAAGTGTATTCGAAACGTTTTTTAGTTAACAACCCGGGAATATCAATTCGATGTGCCAATCTACTACTGCAAATGTTTATTATGAAGGTATGGTTAGCCTTGCTGGAAGTGGTGTTAAAACAACACAGTTCCAGCACACAAGCAGCCAAGTGCTGGAGCCAAGCAGCACAAGTTCCAACACACACAAGCCAGTTCAAACTTTAACTGAAACGAGAAAGAAATAAGGAAACAATTTTGTGAGTTTTTTAATTCATGAGCTCCATGAGGACCAGTCCTTCATATCCAAAATTGTATTCAGCGACAAAGCGTGACTTCCCATTAATTATAAAGTATACAACCACAATATTCGCATCTGAAAAACATCTAACTCTAATTTAGGCATTTTATAAAATTTTAAAGTAATTTGAATTCGACCACATCTTAAATATTGTTAATATCAGATGCATAGCTGGGCGCTGTGAAGTCTACTTACCTACTAATTGCATCTTTAAAGTAAAAAAAAAAAAAATAAATTCCATATTACATCCATGACTTTCAACCGATGTACCGAAGTAAACAAATGTGCTAAGATGACTATAGATAAGATTTTTAATTGAAAATTGTATCTGAATAATTTTTTTTTTTAAATTCATATATAAAGAAGTAAGCAAACTTGTATGCGCATAACACCATCCCAACCATTATGTTTTTTAAAATTTCATATTAAAAGTTACTATTGATCATTATAACAGATGTGTAGTGGGTTTAACCGTCCTTTCAAGTCGACTGAGAAATTTTTAAAAAGTTGAAAAACTTTTACTTAGGTAATAGTTTAAGGTATCCGACTGGTGCGACAACTTTTTTTTTAAAAAAAAGGAGATATGGATAATTTTTTGTTATTCTTAGATTTGTTTAGTGCATTTTAAGAAAAATGCGCTAAAATTAAGAAGAGAAAAAGAAATTATTATTACCAAAATAGGAAAAATAGGTAAAAATTGACATTCTGTACCAAAGGTTTATGAACAAATTTTCAATTTTTTCAATCTAATGTTATTCATTTTTGAAATGACGTTCAGGATAAGAGATATTTTCTTTTTTACAAAAACTAGAGCACTTTCTTTATCTCAGTTATTATATGAAAGTGCTTAAAAAAAACAGTGATTATATTCACATAAGGGACTCTAAATTTTGTAATAAAAAGTGATTAAATCTGAAGGTTTAAAACACTAAAAATTTCAGTTAATTATGTTCAAAACTTTTTTAGCCATCGCTGACCCCGTTTGATTATTTTCAAAAAGTCACACTTCGAGTAAAATGAGTTTTAAGGTACGACATCTTGGTTAAAATAATAATGGCACCTGCTTATACTAAAACACTTATAGTTTTTGTTCTAGTGAACGGAAACTGATAAATTTGGGTTTTTTTATGAAGCTAATAAGATGGCCCATAAAATAAAATCATTAAAAAAAATTTGTCAATTTTTTGAAAAATTCGCAATTTTAGGGTAGTCGGATACCTTGAGTATTGTATTTTGATTCGGATTGTGTGTCTTCTTATAACCGAAATTTGTTATGATCTTAAAGCTTACATTTTCTCAACAGGTGGTTGTTTATTTCCACAATGCAAAGAAAAACACAAGCATTATACACAGTGGCGTAACGGAAAATATTAGGGCCCCCTGCCAAGTCAGAGATTTTGCCTTTAATATTTTATAAATGCGTTATAAATACGCACTTGTCGTTTGTCAAGCTTTGGCTCCCTAGAGAGAATCCTGTTCCACCCCCCACCCCCCGTAATGCGGGGGTATACGTTACGCCTCCGATCATACAGCATAAAAGATAGGGTTCGCAATACGAGATTTTTATGTTTTTAATGTATCATTCTTTATTTTTTTAACAACATAATTTTTGCATTAGTTTAACTTACTATGCTTCTACTATATAAATTCATTTTAAAATTTCTTATATATATATATATATATTATATATATATATATTATTTATTTCATTTCTTGATAAACGTTTATGTTAAATCAATGTAGAGATGCATGTAGTGTCATAATTCAAGCTTCACTGAAAGTAATTTTAAGGTAATTGTGCTTTTATTTTCAACTCTTTTAACTAAGCATGGTGTGTAATTCCATTAAATCATTTTTTCCCCTGAAAAAAGCTGCTAGCCGCTGAAGTGTTTAGTTCTAATTAAACTTCAAAACTGTTATCTTAAACAAGTTTAGAAGTCAAAACGAATTTGTCATGTGCACGGATACATATAATTTAGTACTGTTAATTGTTTTCTTGGTTAAACGAATCAGTACTGAGTGAAACATTATTTCTACAGGGAAATAAGTCATTCGTTTCTATAGAATTTTATTGAAGCAAAAGCATTTGTACACTTAGTTAAAATTAATGAAATATAATAAAAAGAGTAAAAGTAAAAATTATAGAACAATTATATTGGAAAAGGTATGAATAATAGAAAAGGAAAGCTGTATTTTGTAACCAGAAAATCAGCCAAAATTTTTTGCTCGTTCTCTTTCCCTTCGTACATCACGTGATAACACGGAATACCTTTTTCAAATTTTCGCGATGTTTAAAAGTCCCAACCTCCTCTTTTATATTTGAATCATTTTCTTCAATTAATTACAAAGGAATTGAATAATTCTTTAAGATTAACCAATGCAATTTTTTTCTTCTTGCGCTCTTTCACATTCACGTTTTTCGTTAGTTAGCTCTTTTGAGTTGAGGATCCATTTGAATACCCTCCATAACTGCAACATTCAATGAGTCAAAGTCCATATTATGTCCAAGTTCACAAGCCTTTGTTTATTTTTGATTATCATCTCTCTCTATATAAATAGATGTTTGTATATATATATATGAAGTCGCTTCTCACTCCAACACCATTCAACCGATCACTATGAAAATTGGCATGTATATTTACTTTTTTGTGGAGAAGGTTTTTGCGCTATCATCTTTGTTACAGCTCCCCACCAGGTGGCGCTAAAGCAAAACAACTTCTGCACCGTTCAATCCATCGCCAAGCTGTCAACGTGGTCGCCAAAATGGATGCCATCTTGGCTCTATCACCGACATTTCGCTATCTTTCCATTGAACCGCCTTTATAATGTAAGGAACGGCGTTGCTTGCGAATATTATATAATTTTAACATAAAATAAATACAACATAAAGTAATATTGATGTATTACACATCCAGATATAATTTATTAACTCTCTTTCAAGTGTTCATTGCACAAAATTTGTAACAATGTGTTACTTTTGCTGAGAGCTTAGGAAGGTGTTTTCAAAAATCGACCCACAAGAAAGTTACGGGGCGTTATAATATTAAAAAAAATCCTTTTTATCAGCTATTAGACCTGCATACATAAATTTTAGCAAATATGATTTTTTTTGTTCAGCTGAGATATGAAAAAAAAAAGCTTTTTTTTTTGTTTAATTTGCAATTTACGTAAAATTAACTCATTAAACAATCTGTATTGTTTAATTTTTCTATCCACCCGTGCGAAGAATGAGTATACCAGCTACTTCAATATAAATGGGTAAAACAGTATTGTTTATAATAATATTTTTTAAAAAAGAGAGTTTCACACACGGGGCACATGATTCGGAGCATACCTGTATAAAATCGTTGCTCACGTGATCATAATAAAAATTCTGTGAACTAAATACATACCACGCTTGCACAGAGTTAAGAACTTCAAACATCTTGTATTTGATGAAATGATAAAATCCGAATCTCGATCCTGATGTTAAATAGAAATATTTAAGATTTTTAAAGATTAAAAACATGATAATATGAACATGTACAGAGGTTTTAAAACTTTAAAAAAAAACTTTGCAAATGAAATATTTTTAAAAATGTTAGAACAGTTATTACTTATTTTTTTCCTTTCATAAAAGTTGACCCGCCAGTTCAAATATCTTTTTGAATTGCACTTAATGCAAAAATCATAAGCAATTGATTTTCTACTTTTTACAGTAATTCTGTCTGTGACGAAACTCCTTAAGTCTGCATACCTAACTCCGAGGACACCACGTTCGTAGATTTTGACATATTGAGTAAGATGTGTAGACCAGTGTTTCTGAAACTGTGGGGAGCGCTCCCCTAGGGGGGCGTGATAACACTACAAGAGGGGACAAGCACATTGAAAAATCGAAAACAAAAAATTATTTTAAAAAATTATTAATTTACTGATAGAAAACAAACAAAATACATCCTGACATGATAAAAAATAAAATATACATTACACTAGATAATGCACTTATAAATATATTATACTGCGCATTGTTTTTGTTTGTTGTTGTAGTTTATAATTAATTTAACAATATTAAGCTAGAACAAGTGTAAAAATTACCAGTGACCGATGGGCATGTCATATGTAAAATTATATGCAAAAATGAACACTCATCTGGATAATTTGTACGATTTATAATTAATCCCTTAAAAGCCGATTAAAAATTACGCAATTCACTCCCCAATGCCACCATTTAACATGTAGGCGAGCGAATGTGGTGTTTTGGGGTGGGGTGGGGGATAGAAAAAGAATAAATAAGCAAATCCTTTGAAATAAGTAAATCCTTCGCAAACACACTGTCAAGGTTATTTTATTGCATTCCAAAGCCTTCGGAAAATTTTATGGACAGCAGTTGACAGAAAAGATCGTACTTCGGAAAGACGTATATATACGTCCGGGGCAATTAACACACTGTCTGAGCCAGACATTTATTTACCCCGATGGCACTTAAGAGGTGAAAGTCGTATTGTAGTTTAGTGTCAAAGTATAGTATTATTGAATTTAATACAGTATGAAGGGGGTGATGAAAATTATGATTGAATATTAGGTTGCTAATATTGAAAGTTTGAGAAGCTCTGGTGAAGACCCATAACAAACCCAGACACAAATAGCTCAAAGATATTTATTTGTCCAGTAGCTTAAGTTTATGAGAAGAAGATCAACTACGCGAACAATTATAAATTAAATTTTGTACCTCTTTAACTAATGTGGGGTTTTATTGAAAGTTTTACAGCTACCTTCTTACAGAGGAAACGTAATCTACAGGTGTTTAATATTGCATAAATAGATACGCAATTGAGTAGAGATACCGATATACTTATACTACATTACCTGTCGATTAGTTATTGGGATAATTACTTATCAGTGGCGTAACGCAAAAGTATTAAGCCCCCCCCCCGGCAAAAACAGATTTTGTGTTTCAAGCCTTGCTTGGCCACATTCAGGCTTTGGGCTTCCAGTGATGCAGAGGTTGCGGGAATGTACGTTACGCCACTGTTACTTACTGATATTGTGAAGTGTTGTCTACACTTCAAATCACCTTTATACTACACATCTGATGCTGTTGTTGTTGTTTCTTATCCCACTTAACGACAGAAACATCTAGATCAAGTCCATGAACCCGTGCGTTTTTAAACAATGAATAATTGTAGCTGGACTTGAGAGCAGCTGGCTCTTATGGCAACCAATACAAGCCAAGATGTGGGCAGGAGCGGCTTGGCTCACATTGCATTTCGAACAAGGAGGATAAACTTTCAAGACCATCCACATGCCGTTGAGCTCGAGTATGTCTACTGCGAAGCCTAGCAAGAGTAATTTAATCTCCCCTACTGCTTGTCCCAAGCAAAGCAGCACCAGGGCGATTTCCTTCATACCATTTTATTCATACACATCTATAGTGGCGTAACGGAGAATATTAGGGCACCCCTGCAAAGTCAAGTTTTGACACCCAAAAAGAAGGATATCAGAAAGGATTGCAAAACCATAACATCAGACCTTAGGTCCCCTAGAATCCTACTCCACCCCCTCGATGTGGGGATTGCGGGGAGGAATGTACACTAAGCCACTGCACAAGTCATTTTTTTCCTCTGTAAGAAGGTGGCATTTATAAACTTTAAAGAAAGATTAACCCCACGTTAGTTTTAAGAGAGAAACTTCGCAATATGGTCCGTTACATACATGCTTTTAAAAAAATTTCTAATAATTAATATTTAAACAACAAGAACATAATTAAAATAAGAGAAAATAACAAGTTTGAACAGTCGTATGACAACAATCCCAGTTTAAATAATAATAATAATTAAAATCTTTCGTTAGATGAATTCTAATTTGGTCATCTGTACCATTACATATTAAGTTGGATTTAAACTCTAAAATCATAAAATCGACTTAAGTATATTAATATACGCAACATGTTTAGTGTCCTGAGGGATTCAACCGCAAAAGGCTTTGATTTTATTATAGATATTATAGACCTATTGTTGACACACACACATAATTTAATTTGAAGTTGCCTTTCATTACGTAACCATCGTTTATGTTAAAATGGTAAATTCCATGTTTAAAGGAAAAGGTCACGTGTGAAATAGATATTTGTTAAAATAAAGGAAAGAAGAAATACCCAAATATATCGAAATAACAATTTTGTCTCATAAATAAATCTTAGTTTTTGCAATTTTTTGTGTGTTTTTACTTTTTTATTGTAATAAATAGCGTAATTAAAGTTCATACGAATTTTTAAAAAAATAAAGAAACTTTTCTTTCTTTTAAATAGTTTTAATGTCAAAACTTAACGATTAATAAATTTTACAATTGCAACATTTTCTTTTTCTCATTTAGATTTTTTTATATAATTTTTTATTTAGGATGTTTTAAATGAATAATTAAGTTTTTTTTTTTAACTTTTCATTTACAAAGTTCTTTTATGCTTTTTAAAATAGAAATGCATTGAATGGTAATTAAACTTTGATTGTAAAATTTTGAGAGAGTTTTCTGTACCTCGAAATAGGTACAAATTCCGAATATGAATGAACATTTAATCCTTAAATACATTTATACACACACTTATGCTTATATACAAACACACACATATATATGTATATAATTATCAGAAATCTTCCGTGATTTCATAATTTAAATTTTAAAATCCAATTAATGCTTAAATTAATTTTTTCCAACTTCTGTTTTTATCTTTATATACATCTCCAGAAAATGCAAACGGTAATGTGACATACAGTGGCCAACCCTGAAAAAAAAAATCATAACTATGGGAGTTGCAGGAAGTAGCAGCGAAATTTGGTATTAAATTAAAGGTCTATATCTACTCTATGTGACTTAAATGTTACTGTGATCAATCTGTGTCAATCCTAAAAGTTCTAATCTATTAAACACAAAAAACCAACATACGTTAGTAGGAGTTACATGCTGTACTAAATGTTATATTTTTATAATTTTTAATCGAACTTGAACCTAATTTGAAAGTCAAAATCAAGAAATTACTTATCCATGGCATGTATTTTCAAAAAAGCCGCTAAAATCTGCAAAATCTTTTCAGATGAAACGATTGAACTTCCGACTAGAAAATGAGGCTCGCAAGTGTTTTTTGTAGAAAGAACAAACCCGATATATAACGATGGTTGTTGAAAATTTCCATTCGCGTACTCAAGAAAACTTTTACCACATGGCTAGGGAACTCAAGAGGACTTTAAATTGTGGGTTGTTTTTTTATTTCAGCGCAATTTTATTTTTGGGGTTTCCGTGCGCCAGATCGGGAAACTGACCACTGTGCGACGGGCGTATAATAGTTTGGAGAATTAAAAAAAAATGAGGAATCCTTAAGAGAATTAAGTTTTAACATTAAAACATCGAGGTGTTCCTGCTTGAGGGTGTAAATCTGATTTGGTAATTAGGTATTTTTTGATGGTATTGTGAATCATGAACTTTGTTGCAATATTCGAAGAACAATTTGAAATTATCGACCCAAAATTTCGGTACTGGAGAAGACTTCATTTTTAACAAATGACATTTATTAACATCATTTTAATTACCCAAGTGCCCTCCCTGCTTTCAACGTACGCCTCTAGTGTCCCTGTAGCTGTTCCCAAATACTAAAAACACTTCCTACATCACCTGATTTTAGTCAAGTAGAACATATTTGATAAGAATTTGAATTTAAAGTAAGAAAGACAGATAAAGGTATCTTACTCAGTACTAAATGAAGGGTGGGGGGGGGGAATGCAATACTTAAAACTATGTTGGAATTTTTTTTAAGTGTACAGAGACTTTGCGTAATTTTTTAGTAGTTTTTTTTTTATTATTAATTTTTCAAGGTAAAAATGATTAAGTTTTTTCAAAAGAGCAAGTCGCAGACATTACAAAAAATTGCAGTTCCTATGTATTAGTCTTTATTAATCGAAACATTAAATTTTACAGAAACTGGAAAGTATAAGAACACTTTTTTGAGGGCCACTGCATATTAAAAAAATGTATATATAATTAATTATACAACAAATGAATATTTTTTTCCAAATGAAAAAATTAATTTTCCTCGCCTTAAATAAGTACCTCTTATTTCTACTAATATCAATATACAGCCTGACATTTTGGCTGTTGGATCAAAGCGGAAACAGCTGTTGTAGATTAAAGAACTTAATCTCAGAGATGGAAATCCATAGATTAGTCATATCCTAAGAATTGTAAGAAGGAAACACGTACAAGATGATGTAATTCTATTTTTTATTCTACTATTTGTTTTCAACTATCTTCATAAAAAATTACAGTAAAAAATAATGTAAATTTAAAGAATTATCATAACTCTAGATTCAAATTGTTACTTTATAACTGTAACTGCTGTTCGTTACTGTGGCGTTTCAAAAATACTAGACACAAGGTTTGGCTACTTTCATGTTTTTATTACTCAACTCGCCAAATATAATTAAGCACATGCCTCGTATTTTTTGTTATTCATTACAAGGTAAAACAGCAGACAAAATATCTTCATTACGCATGGAATAATGTTTGAAACTTAAATGTCTGAATTATGTATGAAAATAATTTAAGTTAATTAACTTAAACGTTGAAGACTAAAATTAACGGGATTTATTTTCTACTTCTTTTTATTTTTTGAATATATATCAAAAAGCGCTTTGCCTTAAGGACACACACTAACTAGCTTGTAATAGCTTACGTTTATAATTATGTAAGAACTATTCGTAATTTGATTTTTATTGCCATACTATAGTCTTCGTCTAATGTTCTGTATAAAAACATTTGAAACAGAAGGAAAAAAAAATGTCTCGATATTAATAGAAAAGTTTGCGTGCTTATAATTCATTAATTCCTTTATCATGAAGTCTCATTGAAATCTCGAAATATTTTATAAGTGCGCCAATTTTTGGTTTTTTTTATAATTAAATATAATTTTAGCTTTATGAAATAAGAAATGATACGTGGAACATATCTTGTAGCAGACAATTAAATTTGCTTGAATGTACTCTATTGAGTTGTGCAATAAAATGTACAATAGATATATTCTCGATTATCCCGAAGTAATGAAGAATGTGGATTTGATTTTAAATTAAGTCGCATGGTACCTATTCGCGATGGACCTCGTAATTTTGAACTACGGTCAAGTGACGAGGAGGACACCGGAGTCGGGACCCCCTTTCCCTAAGTTTCCCACCCCTTTACTCTAATTTTTACATTATACCAACGGGAAACCTTGTACCTCGATACATTTAACGTGCATCAGCCTCTCTAAGCAGTTGAAAAATTTGAAAATCTCAGGAAATAAAAGTCTTGTTTAAATAATTACATGGATGTTATTGGATATGTAAAAAAAGTTATAAAAGTAAATACAGTGAAAATTGTTTAAGACGAAATTAAGGGAACTAGCATAAATTTTTCGTGGTAAAGAATTTCGTGTTAAGAATACAGCAAAACAAAACAAAATTAAGTTTATTAGAGTACTGTCACCTGAATGGTGCTCAAAATTAAGGCTAACGACAGGCGTACAAATCTAGCCCTTCGCCGCGATGAATTTCGCGGACTTTGATCAGATGTTATTCGCGATCAAGTGGCATAAGTAACAACAACAACATTTTTATTAGAGCACATTTTGTTTACATAGATGTGTATATATGCATCTATTTAATAAAAATCTTTAAAACAAAAACATTCACAAGAACTCAATGAAAAATTTCATTAAGTTCTTGTGAATGTTTTTGCTTCAAACTTTAAAATTTTGTATTAAATTTTTAAAAACAAAACATGTATTGACTTTTGGAAAAATTATCTGATGTTTTCCTCTGCATTGTCCTTTTTAGAATTAAATTGACAACAAATTGTTCGATGCCTTCCATTTTTTATACATTTCATCATTGGAATGTGCGTCTAAATAAATGCGCATACTTTTCATGATATTCATCATTAATAATGACGTGAGAACAGGAACTGCATTATTCATTTCCTTTTCGTCGTCGGAATCTGCATCAATGATATTTTTTGAGCTTTGAACGAACTCCAAAATGTTTTTGTCTTCCATAATTGAGGTTGTACACACATTATCACCCTCTACTGCAACAAATTTTTTTTATGATACAGTAGGGCAGTCAAAAAATGCAAAAACTTTCTCAAACATTTCATTAAGTGTCTGCTGTGTTTTTCGCAATTTGTTCATTCCAAAAAAAGAAGAGAAAAAAAATGTTTTCGTGCCTAGCGATTTTAGTTTCGTGTTAATATGAAAAATGCATGAAAATACATAGTATCGTGTCGGGATCGTTGTATCATTTCGTGTTAACCGGTATTTCGTCTTAAGCGTTAAATGTATTTCACTGTATATCATTTTAGTTTCGCGTTCACTAAATTTCTTACTGTTTAAAATAAGACAGTAAATTCGCTTGTGTCGTCTTTAGCCGAATCGTACGGCGCAGAATTTTTAGGATTAATTTTTCTGAGAATTTACTGTCTTTTTGCTGTTTGAATAATTAAGACGAGTTTCGGCAAAGCTGTGACTTAACTCCTGTTCGATGTGAGATATTCTGCTGAAGTTCATTTTGAGCAGCACTGTATCGTATTATATATTTTATTGTCATTCGGTTTCATGTCCTGCTAAATTATTGTCTTCACTCAACCGATCACAAATTATTTCTTTGTGAACTTTTTTACATTAACCTATGCTATATTAATTATTCGACACTATATGCACTCTCTTTCACGAGCACTGTCTTCAAAATTAAAAGACCTCTTCACTTTCCAGTAATATTTTCTGCAAAGATTTATTGATTTTTAAATAGAAGCAATATCATAAATAGCACGCAACATTGTCAGATTTTTAAGTAATCATTGCACTGACTTTTCATTTTCCTTGAAATTACATCTTTTGTAGTATCTAAGCTCATAGATTGGTTTTATAAACTTATTTAAAAAATAAGTGAAAGTTTTCAAAAATCCTTTTTAAAAATTAAAATTTTGAATGAGTTAAAAAATTAATTTAGTTTTCGGATGATGGTCTTCTTTTTTATCTAGAGTCTAGAGCAGTGAACGGCAAACTTTTTCAGGGTACGGGCTACTTCCAATTTTTTCAAGGTGTTGCGATCTACCCAGTGGCAGTGGCGGATTAAGCGGGTGTCGGACCTGGCGGCCGCCAGGGGCCCCAGGGCTGGTAGGCTGGTAGGGCCCAAGCTTGATGAGTACAAAGGCCAGCGACAAACCAACCACGCCACCTTGGACAAGAAATGAAAAGAAAAAAAAAGATACATTGAAACCCCCGCTAGAAATTTATCAAGATGCAAAAAAAATCCTAATGTAGAAAAACTTTTGAAAATATTTTAACAATACCGATATTGAATGCATCAGGTGAATGATCTTTTTAGTTTTAAAGCGTGTTAAAAATAATTTAAGAAGTACTATGGGAGTAAAGACAAATTGAACAACATAGCCATAATATATACAGAATAAAATGTTTTGGACAAAATAGACATGGTAAAAATAATTGATGAATTTGTCAGGGAGAATCAAACTGTATAGCAAAATTTTGCTCTAAGTAAGGTTTTTAATTTTTTTTATAAACTGTTTTTTTTAGCTGATGAGTTTCATTATAACAATACATTTATTTTGAGAATTTAAAGTAAGCGACTCTTTTCACTATTTTAGTTTTCGACTCTTAAGCCCATGGCCTCAAACCTTTTCCACCAGGGGCCTCCAACTATCTTAATTCGCCTGTGAGGCCCACTCAGAATAGCTACACCAGTGACATCACACCGTCAAGTATCAGAACCACCTCTGCCAGGGCGTAGGTATGGTGAGGTAAATATAAATGGTTAAATATTTACTATAACTTAATAATAAATACAGAATATGTACTTACCTACATAAATACAATTAAATAAACTTGCACTTTTAAGACCATGTTTAAAACGAAATGCAAGATAAAACATAATAATATAGTCTCAAATATAATAATATCAAATGGGCATTTGTTACGGAACAAAAATTTTTTTTCCCTAATTCTATCGTAGCTTCAAAATTTTTAAGCAATTATTGTAATTTCAAGACCTACCTTACATTGAAACAAAAGTTTTACAATAAAGATCACAAGCCATTCCTTCACCAGCAAAAAAAAGTTGGTACAGCATTTAATCAGAACACAAACAAGCCACATTTTCTTATTTATTATTTCATCAGCTGTAATATGCTTGAATACATACCTGCAACTACTTTTTTCGTTGTAGGCAGACGGGTACATGAAATTTGTACTATAAAAACACAAATATAAAAAACACTAGAATTACAAAAAGAATTACCAAAAAAAAAATAAATAAATAAAAAACGGGGAGGGGTATCCTTTTATCAGAAAACTGATAGTACAAAATATTGCTTTTATATTGGAAATCTGAAGGTGAAACAAAACAAAAAAGCCTGAGCTGACAAAAACATTGCGAATAAGAAATGAACCCATACAAAAAATAAGATTCCTAAACATTCATTAATAATTAAAATATTATACTATAAATGCTATAAAATTCCAATTTACTGTGGTTATAGCTTATAGTGCATTATTATGGAATCCTATAATCAATGTTCTTCAAATATTCCCATCAACTACTTGTTAAAGATAGATTTAATGGAATTATTGACTATACAATGAGCTTATCGTATTCTTCTTTTGGTGGCCTGGGTAGCCGAAAGGTCATTATCTCGAGTTTGTAGTTAGCGTTGCTTCTATAGATTTCTGAGTTCAAGTCTGATACAGCTCTAGGGTAATCTGTCGAGATTTAATGTCCTCAGGTGGGCATAAGTTAGATACATTCTCGTCATTTCAAAATTATGAGGTTCATCGTCAAGAGTCCTCGTGTAACTTCAGTATGTGAATTTAGTAATCATTTAATCATATTTTTTATGTTACGAAATTTACCAAAAGATGTGCTCTTTCATAAGTAATTATAATTTATTTAAAATTAATAAATGATTATGAGGATGTCGTGTCCATGACGGGCCTAATCAAATAGTACCATGGGCCCAGGAGACTGTTCTGGCAGTTTGTTCAATATTATTCAAAGAGGTTTGTTGACGAAAACATGACCCCTATTTCTTGTAGAGCAGCAAGAATAGCTGGACAGTCAAAAATGAAAATAAAAATAAGAATACATTATAAATAAAAAGATAATTAAATTTTAAGCAAATTTAAATACTATGTGCTGCTTTATTGGAAAAAACAATCATACAAAATCCAGAGTTCTTGCCGTAAGAAAACTAATTGCAGAACTCAGGGGCGCGTACAGGAATATTCAAGGGGGGGGGGTCCAGGGTTCTCCAATACGCTGCCCAACATATTCTTTTTTTTTTCGATTTTCGGCAAAAAAAGCAGTAAAAAATTAATTATTTAAATAAAATAATTAGTATTAGTGAAAAAAATTAGCTATTAATTACAAATACTTAATTAAATGTTACGTACTACATACATAGGATTATAATCAATCGAAAAA
>BMAO01026381.1:0-122454 GCA_019973975.1 Trichonephila clavata | reverse complement strand
AACTAAGAAAGAATACAATATTTAAAGCTATGTTGAGATTTTTTTTTAAGTGTTCTAAGACTTTAGTGGCGTAATTTTTCAGGAGCTTTTTGATTATGAATTTTAAAAATAATAGTTATACAATTTTTAAAAAAATAATTATGTCATTCCACCAAAAACAAGTTACAGATATAAAAAAATTACAATTCCAAAATATTAATTTTTATTAGTCGGAAACAATAAATTTTATAGGAAATTGCAAGTGTACGAACACTTTTTGGGTTCACTGTATATACACAGAGATTAGATTTTGATTCATAACACAGATAGAACTAAATAAAACATGTTCTGAAAATTTAAATTCAATATCTTAAAAATATTTTGTGTAGGGATCAGCATCTGGTTTTGTTAACTCCAATTCCAGTTTACTAATTATGCTATAACTTTGCTTCTAGATATCATAGAAACAAAAATAGAGTGTTTTTGGAATCTTAAATGTATAGTCTTTAAAATAAAAACACAAAAGTAATTTTTGAAAATTTTCACCAAAACTGCGAATTTTGGGTAGTCACATATCTTAATGAAATTTACTTGATTCATAATAAGTCACATTGTTGATTTTTTGGGCACTTGCTTATAGGCAAATAATAATTTAAGTATTCCTTTGCTACATTGGAATAGTTTTATTTTCATATTAAACTTTAAAATAGCTTGCATGTCTTGAAAACGCAAGCCTACAAAATAAATTTTTGTTTTCAATTAGTAATCTTTTTAAGAGACTAATTTCTTGTAGATTTTAAAGAACTTTTATAGCTTATTGGTAAACTTATGGAAAATGTCTTAAAAGTTCTCATAAAGAAATTATTTCAATACATTTATTTTATGGTTCCTTTATTGTGACTATAGTGTTTTGTTTATTTGGATGAAAATAAATGAAGTATATATATCAGATTCTTTATATTTAACCCAATATAAATATATTTTATGCTTTTACTCATTAAAGAAAGGTAGAGAAAAATTATGTTCTTACCATAAAATCTGGCATATCATGTATACCATCGTATTACATGCACTTATACTTTCAAGTAGCAATTTTTAATTTTTATGTTTATTTGCTGAGAATGTGCACCCCCATTTTCATGAAGAAACCTGAGATGTATGCGAGTCATGCTCTTAAAGTTTGAAAGTCATTTATTCTAAGCTTTAGTAAAAAATAGTATACATCTAGAAGTGCAACCCTTTAAGTTCATAAGGAATGCCATTTCTTTTAAATAACCATTATTTTGATCTATGTAGAAATCTAATTTTTTTTCCTGTGCTCACATTTTTTAAAGCTCTTATTTTTATACCTGGTATATAACGTGCACGCATAAAATTCAATCTTATTTTTTGTGTTAAAAGTGTGCACCATACACCAGATTTTACGATACATATTACCACAACAATGCCAATGTTCAAGATAACGTGCCAAGTTGGTGACCCTGATTTTGCATGTGTCGTATGCGCCAGATTGACTACCATGTGTTGTATTACATATAATTTCACCAATATGGTTGCAATATTATGAAAGTACCAAAAATTAATACAGCTTGGGTACAAAAACTCCTGTATGCAGGTATGTTGTACACAAGTGAAAAAACATAAATCTTGGTACTTACGTATTATCACAACCAATTGGTGACATTATATGAAACAAAGCACCTGTTTGCCAATTCAGCACGTTCAACACACAGGAACTCGGAGGGTACTTGTGTATTTTTGCGACAATCGCTGACTCTAAATAACTCGCTGAGTTGGCCACCCCGATTTCCTATGTGTGGTACACACTGAATTGGCTGCCAGGTGCTTCATTTCATATAATATCGCTAATAGGTTGCAATAAGACGCAATTACCAATCAGGGTTGCCAACTTGGTGTGTTATTATCAGATTTGGCATTTGTTGTGATAATACGTAATTTGTTCAGTCTGACGTATTTGAAACACAATTAATTTAAATTATAGTTTTAAGAAACATGCTTTTTATCAAACTAAAAAGTAAGAAATAAATCTTATATAAGAATAAAATGATTATCTAGAAAATTAATGTCATCGTGGTAAAGGCGTGGGGTCCTCTGTACTACATTTTTACACTAACTCTGCATTTTGGAATAGAACTACTAAGAAATTATAACAATTGATATTGAGCACCCCACTCTTTTATATGCAGTTATTATTTTTCCAGTTTCAATTTTATTTTTTTCTGCTTTTTTCTTGGCATTTCTAAATACCTTTTGTTCTATTTCTTTAAATCCTGGCATTCATATTTTTCTAATTGTTTTCTATAAAAAAAAGTACTTATGTTTTTGCTTCTTAATGTAATTCCTTTTTTGCCAGGAATAAGCCATTCTTTTAAATTATTGTCATGTTGAGTTCTTAGTGGGAGACCATCATCATTGATTGAATACTATTGGATGCCAAAATTTATTTGCAGCGATTTCAAAACCACTTCTAAAAGATGTTTAATGTGTAGTGTACTGATAACAAATTAGTTCCTGTATATATTGTTCCAATGTGTGGTATTTTTTTAACTGTTGTTTTTATAAATGTGAAATTCAGGTAGACGTGCAATATTTATAAAAATTGTATTTTTTAAATCTTTTATCTTGTTTCTAAATTATGAATGCTTTATTTTTAATTTGCACTAATTTCATTTCTGCTTGTTAGTACAAATCTTGATTTTTAATGTTTCCACTCATAATTTGTTTTAAATTTTGCATATAGCTCTGAATTTTTTTAAAAAAATATTTTATGGATAAAATTAATTTATGAATTTCATACATTTTGCACTTTCTGCCAAAGACCATTGGTTTCACATTGTAGCCTTTGTCCTTATGTTCTAAATACTCATACAGGTATATCATATCACTACATGTGTTATGCTAAATTTTGTAGATAGTCATTTCGAAAACTATATAATTATGAACAACCTTTGTAAAAATTTTACTCTAATGAGAAAACTTTCAAAATTCCTTTCAGAACCAGCTATCTATAAATTCTGCTTTAAATAATTTAGATGACTCGCATATCCTAACATGTAATTTATTTGAAACAACACTGTTTGAAAGGCATTTTCACTCACATTTTGTAACTCAAAGACATGATTTGATAAAAAAATTAAAAAGTTGTTTATTTATGTACTTTTACACACTTTCCTATATTTACAATGATAATTCAATATATATTACACTAAAACATAATCTGTTCTGCACAAATAAGGATGGAGTTGACTATAATATGCATTAGATAGTGTTTATAAAAAAAAATTTCAAAAATTTCACTTATATTCTTGTTTATTTTTTATGCATATATGTATGTGTACAATTTCCAGAATAAATATTTCAACAATATGATTTTGGTTTGTTTTATTTTTCTTGTTAACAGTGAATAATTGAAAATAAAATGCTGTATAAAGTAGAAAAATGGCTAGATTATGATTCTGTTGCTCCTTGGGATGTTATTTTTTCTTTTAAATGGGTGCAGAAAACTTCTCTAAAAACTCTTTCCAGTTGGTTAAAAACTTGTTTATTTTAAATGTTTTTTAATGCAAAAAGCTACTGTTTTAGTTGTTTTTACATTCTTCTAAGGACTGAAATTTTTAAGTATTTTAATTTTAAAAAAACCATTAACTTAAAAACTATAATATTTGTTTTCTTTGGTGATAGGAGAGTGTAAAATCAGTTGATTTAACAAAAAACGATCTTAATTTTTAATATAGCAATGCATTTTCTTTATTTCCATGTGGATAGATGTTTCTATTTAAACAAAACAATTGATATAAAGAGTACTTACACACCTGGGCCTAATGAGTGTTACTTTAGTCAAAAGGTTTTTTCTTCAGGTTACATAATATGTAAAAAAGCTATTTCTTTCTGGCATTGTTTTGAAATTTTTACTTAGAAAAATCTGTTATTTATCATAATGTTTCCTAGATATTTCTAATAACTTATTATTGAAGGGCTGAATTTTTTTAAATAAAAGTTAATTTTCTGCTTGTATATGATTTTAAGGAAACAATATAATGCTTCTAGAGAAACATAAATATAAATAATGAATCAAATTGCTTCTGGAACTTGTTCAAAATGCATACACATTTGTTTAACTATTACATCGAATTCATTTTTGCAGTTTTCAAAGATTTATATTTGCGGTAAAAGTTCGAAGACATGCAGTTTGGGATCAAATAATAGTTGCATTTTTTTTTCTCGAAAAGTAATATTTTTGTTGATACTTGCGTATTGTCGCCACCGTATTGGCGACATTATATAAAACGAAGTACATGGTTGCTAATTCAGCGCGTAGGACACATGCGAAATCGTTACTGCCAAAAAATTTGCCGAGTTATCTTTAACTTAGGCACTTTCGCGATAATATGCGAGTACCTTTTTGTTACACACAATAAATGTAAAATGAATTTTGATTTCGAAGTTAAGTGTACAAATTTCATGAAATGAAAATAAAATAATACGTAAGATGTAGAAAGTGAAAATTTACAACTCAGGTATCACATTTTTAAATTCCTTAAGATTTGGGTTAATAAATATTTTTCTGTTAAAAATTCATATTAGATCAACAGTACCGAAAATAAATGCTATTCATACTCATTTTATTGTTTTAACTCATATTTGATACATTAACAGATTCAAATATGAGTGCATTATATACTCATATCGATCTTTCATTCTCAAAAATTTGATCCCGTAACAGGTTCAAAAATGAGAATGTACTTGTGTCTCGATATGAGAATATCCGATTCTCAGATTTGAGTAAGCGTGCATCGGAGCTATTTTGAGAATGTGAAGTACTCAAAAGTGAGCTGTTTGCTCTCAGTTTTGAAGATCGTTTCTCGCAGTGTACATGCTGCTTATTTTATTTTTTCTCCTCATAGTTTTTATAACCGATAAGTACTCATTTTTTTTATCTCATGTAAAGATGGTTAACTTTATTCATCAAGAAGATATTCATGGAAACTATTGATGTGATTGAATGCATAACAAAGTAATTTTCTTTTGCACTTCAAAATTCTGAGTTAATGCAATTTTTTGTTGTGTTGCATTATGGTTTAATTTTCCTTCTGACAATCGGTTCTTCATATAGATTTTTGAAGATTATATACATTTGCATTGTATATATTTGTTACATATGTATACATTTCTATGACATTTTTTTTTTGGTTGAAAAAAAAAGATTATTGCTTTTTTTCCTTCATCAGCAAATACCATATTTTCATCATTACAGGAAAACGTTTTAGATGTTGATTAATGTTGATCAGATTTTTTGTCACATCGCATATCATGGCTTAATTTTGCTTCTGACAATCTTCAAATATATAAATTTATTTATACCATTTGTGATCCAAAAATGTTTGTGGAAAAAATATGCAGCTTGATACGATATTTTCATATTTCTCTTTGGATTTCTTTAAAATTCAATGTTGATGTGATTTGACTTCTAATGACATCAAGGTTTAATTTTGCTTCTGATATGTTCCTTATTTAGTTTTATGAAGATCATATAATTTATACATATGCTGTCCATATATGATATGTTTTAATGATCACTAATTATTTATCATTGTATTTTCTCATTTGTTTGTTCTTTACGACTGAATAACAAATATTTTTAATCGAAATATTGCAAGAAAGTATTGTTTAAAAATTAATTTTTTATCATCAAGGTTTAGTATTTCTCTCATTAGGTTCATAATTGTTTTTTTTTATGTAGCACTTTTTAATCTGTTTTAGATGGGGTTTTTTATTTTGGTTCTTGCTAATTTAATTTTTTCTCTATTGTATTACATCTAAATTTTATATTAAATCTAATATAGATGTTGGATAGTATTACATCCATTCCTCATGTAATTTAATGCAACAGTGAATTTTTAACTTAATAGTTTATTATAATATAGGCCTATTTTAGATATTTTTTTAAAATTTTAGTTTGTACTAATTTAATTTTTTTCCAATTGAAGGCTTCCTAATATTTTATTTATGATAGTATTTTAGTGAAATGGTTTATCATAATTAATTTTTTCTTCTGATTTATATATTTAATGTTATTTTGCTCATAGTTTCCATAGCAGAAATATACTACTATTATCACTTTTCCGTTATAATTTGTATTTATATATTTTCATTCCTATTTACCTTTTTAGCATGTTAATTTTCTCTCTTACATTACATACTTCATATAAAATCATTCTTAACTGTTAAGCAAAATTTCAATATGAACATTCATAAAATAAAATAACTTCTAACTTTTAGATACACTGCCCTGTAATGGCTCAATCCTCTTTAAAATGTATCATGTTTGCAAAAAAAAAGCTGGATTTTTTTTAAAAATTTAACCCGTGCGAAGAACGGGTACGACACATGTGAAATCAGTGTTGCCAACTTGGCGAGTTATTTTGAACATTGGCATTGGTGCAATAAAATCTAAGAACCTACATTTTCTTCCATTGAAAAAGATTACAACTTTTCGTGATACTTACGTATTAGAGTCACTGCAGCCAAAATGGTACTTTTTTCACCAAAATTTGATTTTTTTTCCTTATAAGACATAAGAATCTGTTATTTTGATATCGTGGTGCAAATTTTGCTGCGGTGATGCTAATACATAAGTACCCTTTTCCTTTATTGGCAGATTCCATGATTTTCCATTGTAACAAAAAAGTAGAAAAATGTAACTTTAGAAAATGTCACTCAATGTAAACTGAGATTAACAGATTGTCAATATTGTGATTTTAAGTTAGAATTTCTATTTATATATAATATTTTTTGTCATGCTTTTTTTTTGTTCTGAGCTGCTTATGATAGTATCATCAAAATCAAATCTTAATTTATCTGTTTAAAGTAGCTTTTTGATTTGAATTAATATTATAATTTCAATATACTATATGTAAGGTTACTTTTATTTTTTTTTTCTTTTTCAATTTTAAATATTTAAGATTTTCAGTTATGTGCTTTTTTGTTGTTGTTCAGAACTGTTTATGGCAATTTTATCAAAGTTAGGACTTACTTTTTCTGTTTTAATAACCTTTTAATTTAAATTAATATTATAAATCCTATTTCAGTTCTGAACTAATACTCTATATTAGATGTATTACTGAGATGTTAGATAGTATTATATGAGGTATGGGTGCAATGCTAATTTAATTTTTTTTCTGTTGAATGCTTTCTAATATTTCTTATTCATAATAGCATTGAGTGAATCAGTTTATCATCATTCATTTTTTATTTCGGCTCATCTATTGCAGGTTATTTCACCCATAGTTCCCATAGCAGAAACTCACTACTGCTATCACTTTTCTGTAATAATTTTTATTTATATTTGCATTCATTCATATCTATTTACTCTTTAGCTTGCTAATTTTCTCTCTTACATTGAAATATTTGTTTTTGTTAAATTATTATTTACTTTGAAGCCGAATTGCAATTTGTTTAAAATTATTTCTAATGTGAACATTCATTTGGAAAAAAAGTGTTTTTAATTTTTGGTTTTCTACTTCATACAGGGTTTTACCCTCCCTAAAAAAATATTATAATTGCTATGATAGAAGAATTTTTGTTTTTAAAACTTAACCCGTGCGAAGAACGGGCATTTCAGCTAGTGATAAATAAAAAGCAGAATAAATCTACTTATATTTTAAAAGCTAATTGAATTTCAATTACAGTTGCCAGAAAATATAAATTATTTTGAGCCAAATTATAATGAAAAAATAATATTAAAAATATATGTAACTGATTTGAAATAAATCGCACGATGAAAATAAAGTTTAAAAAAATTAAGGAGATGGGAAAAATAATTAAAAATGATTGCCTATTTAGCTCCTTACAGTCATTCTCTAAATTCGCATACTATTCAGTAAATCTTATAATCCTAATTCACAATCCCGAGACAACACTGAATTCCGACAAACATTTCGCTCGCTCGCGTATACGTTGAATAAATAAAAACTTCAATGTTTCAACATTAGGCTGAAGGTGTTGACGTGTACAGTCAAATACCGCCTCCATCATCAGATTGGCCTGGAAATTTCACAAGGCCAATAAAGCAAGAAAATTCACTTTCAAGGTTTTTGCCGCTAATACAAACAAAGGCTCTCGTACAGAGTGAGTGAGTAAATATTAATGTTGCACCGTCGCTAGGACTTTTGGCTACGGACCTCGTAATTTTGAACCATGGTCAAGTGACAAGGATGACACCTGAGTTGGAATCCCTAACTTCCACACCCTACCAATAGGAAGATGTTTAAGTATCAACAGATTTAACGTGCATCCATCTCCCTACACGGTGGGTCTTCAGCGGTACTAGGCTCGAACTCACGACACGCCGGCCACGAGTACGTTTCTTTCACCACTTGGCTACCGCGACCACAGGCTTCTATACAGAACATAGGTATCAATGAATGTTATATGTGTGTAGGTCTCAAAGTTTCAATATTGATTTTATAAGTGACTAGCTGTTACCCGCCGCTTCGCTGGGTATTTCATGATGTTTTATAAATTTTTGATGGTTATATATATGAATAAATTATTGATATTTAAGTCCTGGCATTAAGAATTCGATTGTATAGAAATATATACGCCCCTTACGCCCCCTCAACTCCCCTTGGGGATCGATTTTCACGAAACGCATTTTGTGGCGTATCTCTATTCTATGAGAGGAATCTGTTTAACAAATTTCAAGACTGTGCATCTAATAGTTTAAAAATCGGAATAATTATTTATATCTCCCCTTATAAGCCCCCGCAATACCCCTTGGGGTCATTTTTCCCAAAACCCATTTTGTAGTGGATATTTACTCCATGAAAGAAACACGTCTACCAATTTTCAAGCAGGTTGGTCAAGTAGTTTGAAAACGAAAATATTTATCTATTACGACCCTTAACCCTCCCCCCCCCGCAATGCCACTCGGGGGTTACTTTCCCAAAAACTATCTTGTATCTGATCTCTACTCTATGAAAGATTCTATTTATCAAATTTAAAGACTGTGCGTCTAATAGTTTAAAAATGGAAATAATTATCTATAACGCCCCCTAAGCCAATGTCAATTGGGGGTTGATTTTCACCAAACTCATTTTGTAGCGGTTCTCTACTCTTTGAAAGGAATCTGCTTACCTAATTTCAAGATTGTACGTTGAGTAGTTTAAAAATGGAAACAATAACTTATAACGCCCCTCAACCCCCCGTAACGCCCTTTGCGGTTCAAATTTCGCAAAAAATCTGTTTTAGCGGATCTCTACTCCATAAAAGGAACATGTCTACCAAATTTCAAGTCTGTAAATTGAATAGTTCCGGAGATATCGTGATTAGTCAGCCAGTCAGTGAGTGAGTCGCTTTTCTCCTTTATATATACAGATATAAATTGTTGACATCTAAGTCGTAGCATTAAGAATTCGATTGTATCACAAAATATACTTGTCGTCTCTTGATAAAAAAAAAGAAAGGGCAGAACTTATCTAGTTTGTACTTTCTAAAATTGAAGTATAGAATGATGTTTGCGCTTTCGTAACCCTATAACCAAGTGGATTCCCGCAAAACCAATTTTCGGTGGATCTCTACTCTGGAAAATGAACATGCAAGCCAAATTTCAAGTCTAAATCTATCGGGGGGACGAAATTTTTACTCCCCCCCCCGTAATCCCGTTGAGAGTCGTTTTCCAAAATAACCATTCTTAGCGGATTTCAATTCAACAAAAGAAAAATGCAAACCAAATTCCATTATCATACTCCTTGTAGCTCGCAAAAAGGATTTTTTTTTTTTGTCAATACGCCCCAGTAACCGCTTGCTCCCCTAAGAGTTGATTTCCTTCAAATTCCTACTCTACGAAAGGAATCTGCTTACCAAATTTCAAGACTGTACGTTTAATAGTTTAAAAATGGGGATAATTATCTTTAACGCCCCTTGAGCCCCCGCAACGCCACTTGGGGATCTGTTTTCACAAAACCCATTTTGTAGGGGAACTGTACTCTCTATGAAAGGAATCTGCTTACCAAATTTGAAGACTTTGCGTCTAATAAATTAAAAATGGAAAAAAATTACCTATAACGCCCCTTGAGTCCCCGCAACGCCATCTAGGGGTCGATTTTCACAAAACATGGATCTTTAATCCATGAAAGGCTTCTGATTATCATATTTCAAGACTATACGACCAGTAGTTTAAAAAAGAAAATAATTATCTATAACGCCCCTTAAGCCCCGCAATGCCACTTGAGTTTCTATTTTCACGAAACCCATTTTGTAGCTTATATCTACCTTATAAGAGGAATCCCCGCTTACCAAATTTCAAGACTGTACGTCTTATAGTTTAAAAATTGGAATAATTATTTATATTTCCCCTTGGGGTCAATTTTTCCAAAACCCATTTTGTAACGGATATTTACTCCATGAAAGAAACATGGCTACCAATTTTCAAGCTGGTAGGTCAAGTAGTTCAAAAACGAAAATATTTATCTATCACGCCCCTTAATCCCCCACAATACCTCTTGGGGGGCTATTTTCCCAAAACCCATCTTGTAGCTGATATCTACTCAATGAAAGGAATATATTTATCAAATATAAAGACTGCGTCTTATAGCTTAAAAATTGAAATAATTATCTATAACGGCTCCTAACCCCCCACAACGCCACTGGAGGGTCAATTTTCACCAAACTTATCTTGTAGGGGATCTCTACTCTATGAAAGGAATATGTTTACCTAATTTAAAGATTGTCCGTCGAGTAGTTTAAAAATGGAAACAATTATTTATAACGCCCCTTGCGGTTCGAATTTCGCAAAATCAATTCTTAGCTTATCTCTATTCCATGAAATAAACATGTCTACCAAATTACATGTCTGTAGGTTGAATAGTTCCGGAGATATCGTGATTAGTCAGTCAGTCAGTGAGTCGCTTTTCTCCTTTATATATATAGATAATTTCGATGTCCCTCTTCTCATGTATTGCATCATGACTGTATAAAGGTCCTTCAAGTGAAACAAGGAGTGGTCTCTGAAAAATTACTGATACATTATCGGCAAATGAAAACTAGACCATTCAAGACGCATAGTAATGAGAGTTCGAGAGAGCGTGTAGACAATTCCCCCACCCCATTGTTCACCCAGTTGGCTCGCAATGATGCAAGTTTTTCTATACATTCTGTGAAAAACAGTCTAAAGATGCAACAGTGGTGTAACATACACCCCTCAACCTTCATGATGAGAGGGGGGGGGCAGGATCCTAGGAAGCCCCAAAGCTAATGCAGTGTTATGGTTTTGCAATCCTTTGTAAGATCCAACTTGTGACCGAAAACCTGTCTTTTCGGAAGGGGAGGGGGCGGCTAATATTTCCGTTACGCCACTGAGATTCAACCACGCTCCCATAGCATTATGCGCAGCTTGATAGCAGGTAAGACGTTAACTTTCAGATACCAAACAAGTGATAATCCTAAAACGATATAAATCCGGTCTACAAGATGGATGATCTAAGCTCTCCCCAGATATAACGTAGATGCTCCTGAAACAAACGAAATAACCAAGGCAATTAGTTTCCTGTAAAAGTTCAAAAAAGCTTGATTATAATTTCAGCATAATTTTAGTAATATCTTCAAAAATAATACTTTTAAGGCACTGAATTTCTTTTAAATAAAAGTTAATGTCTAAGAAATTTTTTCACCTTCGTTTACTTTTTTACTAACTGTAAGCTACTTCTACTAACTACTTATTGTTTTCAGATAAACCACCTGGCATTGCTGCAGGATTAAAATAACAAAGTCGTTACCTTCTTCACGAGATCCCTCGTTAATTCTCATACGCCTTTTTTCTACTTTGCGACTTTGAAAAGCTCGCTTTGCGTTGCCACACTTGCTGTTAGAAATATGGTAACTTTTCCAAGGAATCTGCAGAGCAAAAATGCCAGATTCTTAGTTTAAAAACAAACTGGGTGAAAAGTCGTGTAAGCAGCACAATTTATCAACACGTGAATGCCTTGTTTGTTTACTATTTTTTTCCCCTGCTATGAGCCAAGATGGTAATTACTCTAAAAATCAGCAGGCGAGTTTCAAAAGATTCGTAAGGTAAGAGTGGATTTTTAAGGTGTTCCCTGTAGCATTTTTATTTGAGAAGATTCCTTTTAAAAAGTTCGAAGCAAAATCATAACAGCATGTGCTGAGCAGAGATCCTGCATGTTGATTTTTTTTGCATCTTTTAGCATCGTTGTAGGTTAAAAGATTTTTACAGCAAAACCATGCAAATAGCAATGGACATTGGATAAAATACCCTTTCTGAAGGCACAATTGTATTTCAAAACTCATTTTTATAAAAGCTCTATAATTATTTAACATATTTACCAGTTAGTACTCAAAATATCAGAACAATAAGTGGTTAAAGTGTAGTATGGGGGGTGGACCCTTGGTGATGTCAATTTCTTTTGATGACCCAAATCAATCGCAAGCTACTTCATTAGCGATAGGTGTCCGGAAGTCAGAATTAATTCGTTATTTCACCATAATATCTATATAAAAATCACCAAATCGAAAAAAAATCGCCAAATCCAAAAAGCACCAGTTCATTAAGTCCTACTTGAAACTTTTTTTTTTTTGGCTCCAAAATTTTCACAGTACTTACGCATTATCGCAACCTATTGGCGACATCATATGAAACGAATCACATGGTTGCCAGTTAGGCGCGTACGGCACATACGAAATCGGGGTTGCCAACTTGGCGAGTTACTAATAGAGTTGACGATTGTTGTGCCATTTTCTCTATATGGTGCCAAAAGAAAACCATGTTTCTGCTAAATCCTCAGCATACAGCTTGCGCTTAAAAATTGTCAACCAGGCGTTAAAATCCTTAAAAAATTGGCTCCAAAGTTTTGTCACCAAATTAGGGGTTAAACTAGAATACAGCCTTACAATTTCTAGAAATCTTAACGCATGTTTTCGTTTCTAATTACTCTTGGTTCGTAAATAATCTTCCCTAATGCATTTATTAAGTCTAATTTTGATTTTTTTTAAAGTATAAACCACGAGGCACATTAGTGATATTTAAGGAATTTCAACAATTTTTAGTTCGCCTGGAATCTGCCTCATGGACGATCAATTTTATCTGTTACTGTTGTTGCTAATCCTCCAGAGTCTGACGAAGTCAGACAAGATCAATTAAACCGTTGACATTCAAAAAGTCCAGCACAAGAAGAGGAACAGTGCAGATATCTTTGCTTGGGGGATCCATGCATCGCATTATGTGCGCCGGGAAAGCCTGGTGACAGGGGCTTCTCTAGGGCCGGACAAACCAGGCCTCTGAGTGGGGTGGCAAATTTTAAGGGTGGCATTTGAATTAAATATAAAAAACATTTTTTGTTAGAAAAAATTTAATACAGTTTCTGAAATATTAATGGATATTCATTTAACGTACCTTATTTCCTTATTTTGTACTCTGTATATTAAAAGTCAGTTTTCTTTTATGCTAAAACTTGTAGGGTTCGAGGCGGGAGTATATGGTAAATCATGAAATTTCATATGTATACGCATCTTTCACTAGTAACTTTCTCCCCATCCCGGAGCGGAGTCACAACGGACATTCCTTTCATCCATACGATGTCCGGCATCAGCTATCCAAAAGGGGAAAGTGCTCATAAGAGTTTTAGGTAAAAAAAGAGCCACAGGAGATATTTTTTTTTTTTTTTTTTTGCTTTGAGTGTAGTTACTGTTGTTGTTGTGTCCTTCCCGCAGGGAAGGAATGAAAGTTGCCATTGCCTGTGAGACAGGTTGGACTTCTTTAACGATAGATGGCGACACCACCTATCTCCACCTCCACAATTTTGGCATGGAACTGAAGGGGAGGGAAATATTCTCCAGCCCCTGCACTCGTGGTTTCTGCTGCGACCACCCACAAGACTTTCGGACCCACTGATTTAACGAGCACGTACTCCGTCTATACTCGGTGGTATTTAGTGGCATCGGGCATCGAACCCAGGCCCTCGGGTCTGGAGTCCGATGCTCTAACCACTAGGCTACCCACGGCCCAGTGTAGTTACTATAAGTTATAAAATAAAACCTTGTGATCCCCACCATTAGTAGACTCTATTTAGAAGAAATTGACCTGCTGTGAAATGGGCGATTTCTTCTCTTAAATTTTACTCGTTTGAAATAATAACAGATAATTATGTCCTTAATTCCGAATTATTTTGTATTTTTTTTTCAAAACTTAAAAAATGTATTTACATAAAAATTCTATTGCCTTTTTGTTAGAAAGAATTATTTATGTTTCATAATTGTGTATCTAAGTGAGGAATTAATTATTTTTAATCATAACATTTTTGGCTTTGGAGAAAAGGGTGGCATTTTCCATTTTTGTCCGGAGCGACAAAACTGCTAGAACTGGCCCTGCTGGTGATCTTGACACCTTGCACAAATGGAGCAGATCTTTTTATTTGCTGAGAATGAAGGCACTTGATGTGACCACTGCCAAGACGAGAGAGTGTAATCTGGAGCATCTGTCACATTTGAGGGTTAGGGCCAGATCGGGTCGTTATCTATTATTTTTTGTACTTACGTATTATCGCAACCTATTGTCGACATTATATAAAACGAAGCACATGATTGCCAATTCAGCGCATACGACACATACAAAATTGAGGTCGCCATCTTGGCGAGTTATTTTGAACGTTGGAGATTGTTGCGATAATACGTAAGTACTTTGCTTTTTAATTTAAAAGGTTCATTGTAATTGTAAGTATATTAATTGCATTTAAATTCAACAACCTATTCAAGAAAATAGAAATTTCTTTCACTTCAATAATTTGCTTTTATTTCCCTTATTTCTGGCGAATACTTTCAACTTAAAATCTTGATAGTTTAATTTAATTTTTTTTCATAACAATAATCATTTTAGTCCATAATTATCTCACAATATTGAAATTAGTATTCACAAAAATATAAATATTGGTTTAATAGACGTTTTTCATAATTTTATTGTCTGAGGCCAATGAAAAATGTCATAATGGGCTATTTTGACGCCAAAAATATGTGGTGTGTCTTTCCCTGAAAACTACTAACTTCTTTTCACGGTAACTGCGGTTCTTAAGAAGGTAGAAAATGTATAATTTTTATCATTATTATTGTCATCCATTGTGATATATAAATATAATTTACATTGCTGTGGCCAACAAAATGCAACACCAAGAAGGACCAGAGATATCACAGCAAAATTTATTTGGTACATAACATGTTGTACAAAGATCAAACGATAAAAATTACAGCTTCTTGTGACATGTGGATGATGACAAAATCAGTAGTTAGTGTACCCGCCATTGTTAGCAATAACCGCTGCCACACGCCTCGGCATAGAATCAAAGAGGCGCCCAGGGAACGAAATGAGCTTAAACCGGCACTGGTTGGTCAAGCATTTACCACAAGTTTTCGATTGGCGATAGATTGAGAGAACAAGCAGACCAAGGAATCAATTCAATCTGATGCGAAAAGAAGAACTCTTGAACATTGCGTGCCACGTGTGGTCGTACATTATTCTGTTGGAATATGGCTAATGGCAAGTGCTGAATGTATGGGAGGACCACGGGTTCCAACATCTGAGAGATGTAGCGCTTGCTGTTCAGTGCACCGGCAATGTGTACTAGAGGGGTGTGGCAATGAAATCCAATACCACCCCAAACCATGATACCGGGTGCAGGATCAGTGTGGTAATGCATAACGCAATAGTTCAGCAGCCTCTCAGCACGGTATCTCCAAACTCGAATCCGACCATAGTGATGTTGCAGGTAGAAGCGTGATTCGTCAGTAAACACAATGTCGTTTCATTCCGTTGTCCATGTCCACCGTTCATCGCACCATTGGCATTGGAAACGCCAGTGGTTACCAATCAAGGGTAAGCGAAGCAATGGACGCCTTACAGAAATTCAACTCTGCGGCAAACGGTGTCGAATGGTACGAACGGAATGATGCGTAGCAGACTGAATCTGTTGTGCTATAGTTCGTGATGTGGTTGTACGATCCATCACTGCCATTCCGTCTGTCATCATGGGCAGTGGTGCAACGAGGTGGGTGCGATCGGCCTCATTGGTTCGTCATTTTTTTCTTGCATCCAGCGATGACAGATCCACATCACAGTTGCTTGGTTTCATCTAACACGCATCGACCGATTTCTCTGAAAGATAATCCGCAATCCCTATAGGCTACTATTCTTCCTCGTTCGAATTCAGAAACTTGGTCAAAAGACGCTCGATATCTTCCACGAGGCATAGGTAAACAGCTTACACAAAAAAAGCTCGAAAAACAACTGCCGTACTTCAAATCGCCAATCTTTTCCCCCCTTATATAGCGCTTGCGGGTGGCACTACGGTCGCCCGTGATGTGCGTTTGCGCTATAATGTTAATAATTTGCATATTTCATCTCCACCCACGCATGATGTAAATTTCACATCTTTTGTATGCTTCCTTCATTTTTTTTGTATGTTGCATTTTGTGTGATCAGCAGTGTATTTCGTCAAGACTACTACAGCACAGATGTAGCAAATTAAATTTACCTCCTTTATAAATACGTAAACACAATGTTAATCCAAGTGAATTTCCTATTTATTTAAATTAATTCAACGATTTGAATAAGAAAAAAATTAATTGAACTTGAATTTCTTCTGTACAAAACCTGAATTTCTAAAACCGAAGTTAACTTACTTTTCACACCTCTCTATTCTCCTCCCCCACCTCTCTGTCGATTTAAGCAAAACCCGTTCTTAGTTGATATCTGCATGGAAGAGCTGCCGAATATACATAGTTGCTAAATTGCAAGTCTTTAGATCTCATAGTTTAAAAACGGGATTTATATGTATATAACACACTCAATGAGTCCCGGGCCTAACTAATAAAACAACAACTTTTCTGCAAAATTGAACTTTATTTATCAAGATACTCCTATTCAAGAGTGATACATGCAGCAGAGTACTCTTCTAATTTTTTAATACCTTTTCGTAGAACGATTTGTCTTTGCTCTTAAAATAGGCTTCTATTTCGGTAATCATTTCTTCCTTTGTACCAAACCTCTTTCCCTGAAGCATTCTTTTAAGATCTGTAAACAGCCAGTAGTCACTGAGGGCCAGATCTGAACTGTATGGTGGGTGGGAAAGTAATTCGAAGTGCAATTCGATCAATCTGACCATCGTTTTCATGGACTTGCGCCACGGAGCATTGTCTTGGTGAAACAGTACTTTTTCTTTTGCATTTGAGGACTTTTTTTTCTTTATTTTTTAATTCAGTTGATCCAATAACACCATGTAATATTCACTATTAATTGTTTTACCTTTCTCAAGGTAATCAAAAACAAAATCAAATGAGCATCCCAAAATACGTACGCCATAACCTTGCTAGCTGACGTTTGAGTTTTGGTCGCTTTGGACGCCCTTCACTGGTTTCTGTGCACTCAGCTGACGATCTTTTTCCTTCAGGTGTGTAGTAATGTATCCATGTTTCATCCATTGTCACATATTTAAGTAAAAAAATTCTGTTTATTTTGCTTAAATAGCTCCAAACAACGCTCTGCATCGTCGATGCGTTGTTGTTTTCGATCAACAGAGAGAAAACGCGGCACCCACTTTGAACACAACTTTCTCATTGACAAATGATCATGCAAAATAACAAATGTACTGCCTTCTGATACCTTTAAATTCTCTGCTATCTCACACAACTTCATTTTATGATCGGCTAAAACGATTTCATGCCCTTTTTTGATGATTTCTGGAACAACTGCAGAATTTGGGTGACGAACGTTCAACGTCGTTTGTGTCTGAACGACCACGTTTTAAGTCAGCATACTATCTTTTAACAGTTGTTTGCGATGAAGCAGAGGCCGGATAACTCTTATCAAGCCATTGTTTTGCTTGAACAGTGTTTTTCCCACCAGAAAGCAATGTTTGATTGGCACACGAAACTCTTTTTCATCCATGGTTTCCAAACAGTTGCCACAAAAAACCACTGTAACTTTATAACTAAACAAAATATTCTCCCGAAATTTTGACACGTGCCGTTTGAAAGTTAGTACTACTAGGTTAAGCTTAGAAAAGTTAGAAGATAGCGCCATCTATATGTTAGGCCCAGGACTTATTGAGTGATGTGTTATATATATATATATATATATATATATATAATGCCCCCGTAAAAGTCGATTGCCACAAAACTCATTTTTAGCGAATCTCTTCTCGAGGAAGGAAACATGTTTCTCAAATTTTAAGTCTGTAGCTGTAATAGAACAAAAATGGAAATTTTGTCTATTACATTGTCTATTATTTGTGTTTTTTCTCCTTTATATATTTATAGATATTTCTAAATACACCTCTATCTACTCCAATTAACACGAAAGATAGGCTCCTAAGAAAACCATGTAAAGCGAAAAGAAACTAAAATGTGCATAATTCTGTTATTCATACCAACATAAAAGAAAACTAATTTATTCGTACCTACTTTTGAGTGCTTTTTTTCTATCCATATCCTTTATGCATTTTTCGTATTTTTCATTACAACATCGTTTACCATAGTCGTAGAGAGAAGATACAACAGCTATGGTTTTACTAATGTTTTTTGTATTGTTCCTAGTGCGGCTTCGTTCATAGAATAAAAGTTAACAACATCTGTTATTCTTTTTTTATTATGTGTGTTGAATTAAATTTTTATTTTTGCTTTCTCTAAAAATTTAACTTTTTAAAAATTTCTTTTGACATGTTGAAATCCCTAAAATTTTAATGAAATTATAAAAATTCTACAAAAACTATGATTGTATATCCCTTTAAGACTCAGCCCTCAAATTCATGCTGCAACGCTACATTCCAGGGGAGGGGGTGCAAATTTTTTAAAATTATTTTTCCAGTGCCTTTGGGATCAGTACAAATAAACAGAAGAATGTAATGTTTAAAGATAAAAATATTTCGAGTCTTAAAGGGGTAAAAATGTTTAACCCGTACAAGCTAGTACGAACGTGCGAGCTATGTCTGGAAGAATTATCACCAACTCGTAAATAAGAAATCTTAAGAAATTCACTCTATAGAAAAACACAAGGATGCACACAACCTTTCTACTGATAAAAACTCACTGCATTTAAAAAAATTCCCATGAAGGAAGAGGTTTGATTGTACATTTAAAACAGGGAATCCCACATTTTTAGTTTAGTATAAATAGAATTCAAGTAAATGAACTAAAATATGAGTAGAAAACCAAGTATACCAGTGATACCAAGCAAACGTAAATAAAATATGACAACAGAATGTTTTTAAATTCCATATTTTAAAAATTATTTAAAAGTGAAATTACGTAAATAAGGTACCTTGTACATTGGGGGACAGATCTATTTCGTATACATCTCAAAATCTACAAATGAATCATTAAAATTGACACATAAGTATTCTTAGAAATTGGAGGGAAAACATTATATTCCAAAAAAACTTTCATTATCGTTTTCTGATTCAATTTAAATTTATTGCGTAGGTAATGGTGTACTAGCCTAGATTTGAGGTATGGAATAAAAATTCCGTAGGGTTAAAATTGTGTTCAAGATTTGAGGATGGTTGACTGCTGAGAATCTTAGACAATGCATAAAATACATGTGTGGAAGATTTATGTTTAACTCTGTTCTATAGTTTGCTATTGTATATAAGGATTGGAACTTCCTGTGATTAAGCATCCCTCTGATCTAATTTGTTGTTTTTATCTACTGATTTTGATAAGTTTCAAAACTATCTTGAAAATGTACCGTATTTATTTATCATTTCAGGTGCAATTATACCCTATGGAGGCATCCAACAGGATAGAAGAGGTGCCTTTTTGGGAAACCCAAGTTGATGAAAACGGAAATCTCATGTTTGGATCAACATCCCGAAGCCCTTACCACAACCTGACTGGCTCTATAGATTTTGATGTTCTTGCATTCATTCTATTGTATATCGTGTATTTCTTCCTTTTAATTGCCATTTTTTTCAATCAATTGTCAAATCGCTGGATCTGCTCTCACCCCAATTTCCAATTGTCGATTATCAATGAAACACACTCCGAACATCTATGCTTTCCAACTTTGCTCAAATCTTCCATCATGTATACTTGAAAACAATTAAAAATTAAGTATTTTTGTGGGAAGAGTGATTCTGATTGAATGCTTGATTAGTTCGCAATAATTTACAATTTACTTCAGGTTTCTCAACATCAAAAGACATTTTTTGTCCTTTTAAATCACCATATTATACACGGATATGTAATTCTATTGTAGTCAAAAAAAATATACCAAATGTGTCATAAATCATAAAAAAATAAACTGATTCCCTTCTTCATCTCTACATTAATTATTAATTTCCTAATGAAAATCAACCTGTTAATAATTTAAATAATGTTAATTACGTCCTTATATATCTACATAGACGTAATATAATGCTTATGCTCATTCATAATACATTGAATATCACATCATAATATTAGAAATAATTCTCAAATGCCTAAGGAAAAAAAATGTCTCTCTATTTCTCGCTCTCTCTCTCTCTATATATATATATATATATATTCGGTAGTGATACTGGATTATCGTTATTGTCATTATTTGTTTATATTTGAGTGAATATCAAAATAAATCTAATGATTGAGTAGAATTCGACTGTAAGTTTTATCCTAAATTAAATGAGCAATATCCCCATTAGCTTGATGCAGTTAGTATATATTTTAAACAATAGCTTCACTAAACCTAACTAAAAATAATTTATCCTCGATTCTGCCCAACCAGTGCAAACTAGCTGAATTCCGCCATTAATTTAATGCATTATATCAAGTGCTCGAGGTGCCTAGGTCGAATAATTGATTGCTTATTAGAGTCAGCGTTCGGAGACAGACCTCACAATTTTGAATCATGTTCAAGTGAATGTTGACGACACCTAAGCTGGCACACTTCTCTCCAAACTGCCACAGCACGCAAACGGGAGGCCTGTGAGCCATGACTTATATATCATGCATCAATGTCTAGCCAAGTAACAAATATTTTTAGCAATTCTACACTTATGATAATACAACAGCGAGATTCTTTTCGGCTTTCGATATTTAAAAAGAATAATGAAATGCCAGTTGTTAAAGCCATTTTTGTACTGATTAGGAAATGATATATAACACTTTAGAATTCTATTTTAAAACACGCAATGTGAAACTTGTCTGTTTCTTATATCTAATATCGGATGAAGGTATCATTATAATAATGTATAAATATGACTAATATTATAATTATTATATGTAAATATCTAGCTCACTGGAATTTGAAATATGTTTTACAAAGTTAAATAAAATAGCAAACTCATGAAGACTCCTGATCATTTATTAATATCCTCATTAATGCTTATTACGAATGCCATTGTGACAATGGGTGAAAATTTTACAGCATTAAACCCCTGATACAGTGTACAAAAAAAAGTAACCAGGCATGTCTATAATATAGATTAGCATTGGGAGACGATGAGCCCAGGCAATCTATGCATTAGTACCTGATAATAATGGGAAGCGGGAAATTGAATTGTTGTCCGTTAATAATTAGTGTGTCCATTGACAAGTGGTGACCAGGGCGGTGGGTACCTCATCTGCATAAGTCGATTACCAAATGCAACCGCTCCTCTACCGATTATTCCTGCGGCATCTATTGATTTGCATTTGACAGTGATTAAGACGGCTTAACAATTCCTGCACCGCATGACTGTCGGGCACCTATAGTAATGGATGAATAGCTCCCCGCAAGGTGTTACGTCTTATGCTTAACGCAGGGAACTTTTACTTAATAGTTAGTCGAGAAGGAATAAAAAAGATATAGGAATATAGACGTTTCGTGCAATGATTATATCAGGTAATGTGAAGGGTTCGGAATGTGAATTTACATGTAATTATTGTGTATTACCCATTTCGCATGTTCGTGTATTTGCGATTGAATGCATGTCATGCGGAACGTTACAATTTCGGTACGTTTAACCTCTCAAGTATGCATTGGTTGTTGGAAAAATAATGGGTATGTAGTATTCTGTGCAAAACTTCGGGAATGTGGTTATTACATTTTATTATTTTGAGATGTGCTACACTCAGTTGCAATTTGTTTCCACCATACAAATAGTAATATAAAGCTTCAATATATAATGCACAAATATATCTTTCAGGAGTAAATGTATTATTACTGAACTTAGCAACCGACCCGCCTAGACATTTTACACATCCCGTCATTGATTTCGAAACAACAGTATCGAAATTTCAATTCCAGTGCTTAAAACTCATTCATTTAAAGGTGTTTTACATGAATATTTTTATTAATAATTATTTTTGCATGATATAAACATATCGTCAGTTCCCTTCCAACACTACGGTCTCCGTCGATGATTGATTTTTGTAATTTCTCTTTTTTTTTAGTCTAATTTTCATAAAATCATTTTAATTTTGAAGAGTATTTTCCTACTGTTTGAAATATATTTAACTTACCTATAGGGCGGATTTATTGAGTTGGAAAAAAAGCAGAGAAGAATCTACATCAAATAGAAACTGTGAAATTGATTTAAGAACTGATATTTCTTAGATGCAAGAAATTAACTGAAATAAATTTAAAAACAGAATGTTCAAAAATGGAAGAAAGTAAATAAAATTACTTTTATATTCTTTTTGATAGGTTAACTTCGATCATTTTTTACTTGTTCCTAAGATAAATTTGGTTGATTTTTTTTCCAATTAATGTGAATTAAAAGGAAAAATCAATTTCTTTTCTTACAATATGTGTTTGAAAAGAAGTTTACTTTCTCTAAAACAACTGTAAAGTTTTTATCATATTTAGAATTATTTTACAGGTATAGAAAAAGAGAATTCAAAGTAATGCAAACAATCGTGAATTGTGTTCAACAGCAAATATTGTTAAAATAGTAAAAATCAGACACACCATTTTTTAATATTTTTTTTTGTGTATACTAAACTAAATTTTATTTTATTTGCTTTATTTTTTATTCTTCTCAAATACAAAAATTATATTAAGGCAACTATCAGCTTTTAATTGGAGGAGAAAACTATATGGTGAACTCATTTAATTTTAACAAAAAATTTCAGACACACGTGCTCTCAATATATCTTACGAAAATGTATTACAATAATATTTTTAAATCACATTTAGGAACTATCAGCAACTTTTACACATATCATAAGGGTCGCAGTAGTCGGGCAGTCACCGGCGTTATTGTCCGGGATTTGAATCTTGTTAAAGACCCATCATATGGAGTTGATGCATGTTAGGTATTTCAAAGCTCACTTTCCACTTTGGCGTGATGTGGTAGCTGAGAGAATGGGGTGTCATTTCAAATGTCGTCCTTGTCACTATGTTTCAAATTTACGCGATCCATGGCTTCGTTACTTTTAAGTAGGAAAGTTATTAAAACAATCTGATCTTCATACTCTTCGAAATAAACTTTCCAAGTCATTTATATCCAATTTTAAATATTTTCACACTTTCCCCGACAAAATATTTTCCCCCATCAAATAAATGCATTGTTATGAAACACAAAATTAACTAAATGATACAATTCTCATTTCGAAGAATAAGTATTACATAGAATAATATAACTATATCATTGATACATGTAAGTTATGTACAAGAGACACATTTTTAATACAAAAATTTTTCACCTCCATCAACAAAAGCAGCAAGTGCCTGAAGACTGCGCGTTGGAATCCCTTTTTAAAGTTTTCCCCCGAGTAAAGTTTGGTGATCCTTGTTAGAGTAAATAAATGCGAAAGTAATCCCACAGTTTGGGGCAAACTTTTCGCCGCACCAACCTGTTGGGAACAATCCTCTAAAGCCGAGAGAAACTTCGGGGGAAACTCTCAATTTTTTGACAAGTTTCAACTTATCCTCTCCTCTCTTTCCAAGTTCGCGTCAAATTTCACACTTCACTTCTCTTCCCACCTCCTCTTCTAAAACAGAATTGATGTTCGGAGAAACGGCGGCCCGAGTGATAGTGGCTTAGGGTGATCTATCGCTTTCAGATAGGTTGCAATGCAATAACTCTCTCAAGCATCAATCCATAGATCTCGTTCAAATTCTTAGGACATTTCAGGGTTTTTTTTAAAAGAAATTAGCTGATTATTTATATTTTTAATAACTCGTTAGATATCTTACTGTAATATCGTTTATAAGAATGTTTCCATAAGTTATATTAATATTATTGACATCAGTCGTCAGAAGTATTCGCATTTTAATTTAACACCCTTTACTCCTAAGGGGGGATTCAAAGTCTTTAAGAAGAAATATTCTTGTAAAGATTCAATGTATGTTAAATTTATATACGCGTAATTATCACTTTGTTTAACATTTATTACTTAAGAGCTATTATAACCTGTACTAAGAACAAAATTATGATATTAATGTGTCATACTTCTCAAAAATTTTTTTTTGTTATCAAATTAGTGCTTCCAATGTTTTTAGAAGAAAATACTTTAAAAGTAAAATTGTATACGTGTTTATATTATAAATAGCAAAAATAGTCACTCTATTGTAAATTACGTATGAAAAAGGATTTATGCACCCCACTCTCCAAATTTCAACACCAAGTTTCAAAAGAAGTAACTCTCATTAGGTCTCTACACCTCAGGTCTTTAATAATACCTGGAGTTAAGCCTACAATAACCCCGAGCGGTAGTTCATTGGTGGACCATATCGGTCAAGTGTCTATCGCAGAAGAAAGTCTTTAAGAAAAATGTGAAAATTAGGGTAAAAAGTTTTCAGCCTTTTAAATGAATTGAAACTTTTCAAAACAGATTTTCAGTTCTATACAAATTTTTTTATATTTTCTAAGAAAGTGTTTTCAAACAATTAACCCTCAGACATAGAAAAAACTGTAATTTCTTAACGTTATATATTTGTATTACTGAGATTAATCATTAAATCACTTAGTTTTCTTGAGATTTAAGTAAATGATTTTCTTTAATTTAGAGAGAAAATTTTAAATATTTCAAATAAAATTGAATTCCATCTTTCTACGTAAGTAATTGTTCAGTAAACTCATTAATTACACAATTTTCAAAATCTTATGATTGATACTTTTTAAAAGTTGGGTTTATTCGGGAAAAAACTGAGAATATACAGTCTTATGAGAGAAACTGCAGTCCACACACACAAAAAAGTAATTTAGCTCAGTGAAAAATAAATCAGCTTTTCTGTTTAAACCTTTTTTTCTCTTTGTCTTTTATTAAACTCCTAAAACAAGATATTTTTATTATTTATTTTTCTTTAAAGTCTGAGTTTTTTTTCCCTTCAAATTAAGCTTAAAAATTAAGATATATATTGAATGCGAGAAAAATGATGTATTTTAATAGATGCATATATACGTTTTTATTTGAAGTAAAACTGTTGGCTTTTTTTTTTTTTGAATATTTAATATGAGGCAAAAACAATGCATAATTTCTTTTCTAATAAAAACTTGACTATTATAATATTATTTAAATTTTTTGTGTTTTACATTCAAAGTCTTTAATGCTTCTTCAATGAGGAAAAATGAAACGATTAATCAATGTATCTTAAAAGTGCAATTTTTGTTAAAATGTTTATCTTTTTTCAGTCTTTTTTTTTTAAAAAAAATGTGCAGATTTTGATAAATACTTTGCAATACAGTAAGTAGTATGCAGAAAAATTTGTCTTGAATTTTCATGTTATTACAAAGGAAAAATGTATACATTAAATGTCTTTTCCATACATAAGGAAAAGTAATTTGTTCTTATTGTAAATTCATGTTATTTAAATTATTGAATATCGTTTTAAATTAAATAAATCTTTTATTTAAAAAATGCAAACATTTTATAACATTTTGTGAATTTAAAAGAGATAATATTTTTTAAATATTTTTTTTAGTTTAAAAATTTACAGTTTTTAGGAAAAAAATATTTTTGTGCATAGAAGGTATTTACATAGCCAATTAATTTCATTTGTTTACTTGTAATTTAAAAAAATATATAATTTTGAAGAGGTGAGAATAATAACAGTATGGCAAGTTTACGAATAAACGTTTAGATAAACATGAAAAAGGACCTAGATTTCAAACATTAAAAATAACAATTCAAAAATTAAATAATGACAGTAATAAATAAGAATCAATAATAAAATAATCTGTTAATTATAGTCTTTGATACATAAGAAAATAATGATGAATGTTAAGAAGAAAATGATGATGATAAGAAAATAATTCAATGATACTTCGTAATGAATAATATAAAAAAATACTTGTACACACAAGAGGATTTATCGTTCATATTTTGAAGTCTCAAAATGTTGAAGAATTGAATGTATATCCAAATACGGTCTTCATCACCTGGTAGATATTTAAATTATGAAGGAAGTCTGTAATAAACAATCCGTTTTGAAACTTTTTAAATGATAAATAAAATTCAATAAAATAATAAAATTACTGATTTCAGAAAGGGAAGCGAGAAAACTTTCTAAACTAAAAAATTTTATGTATTTTTACGCAAATTTCTTAAAAAGATAGGACTTTTGGTATTTCAATTGAAAATAATTAGTCTGCCTAAAGTTAAAAAATAATAATTTTAAAAATACTAACTTTTGATGTAACTAAAGATATATTATTCATATAAAAGTTACCACTTTAGCAATTTCAAAATCAAATAATTTATGAAAGATATATCATCATTATTTTTTTAATAATTGTATAAAAAAAAATATCAAAAATTTTTAAAGTCAAAACAAGCCTTTTTTAATTTATTTTCTTAAAAACATCTTTATATTTGTGAAATATTTTACATAATTTTTCTGAATTTCTCAAAATATTATTCCTCAGCATATATGTAAACAACGTACCACTCATATTTCATGTGTGTATAAGTATCTTCAAAACTTTTTATATTATATAAATTTGCATTTAAAAAAGAAGCTGTAAAAATACATTTCGGAGAAAAAATTTTATATAAAAATTTAATATGATCAAATTAAAAAATTGCTTTGTCTTTCGACTTGAAAGAAAGTGAATGGCAGAGAGTTTAACGTCGCACTATAAAGCAACACGAGGTTATCGGTGACGGACCTCGTAATTTTGAACATCAGTCAAGTGACGAAGACGAACTTACCTAGCACTTCCCTCTCCTATCTACCCCACCAGCCATGGACATCTGAAGACTTCTTGAGGCCCTGGGCCCCTAATCAAAAGTAGGCCCCACCTATGATCCTTAAAAAAGTAGACATCAAGGTGTCCGACTGGTTACGACAAATGTTTTTTTAAAAAATGGAGGTATGGGGATTTTTTTGTTATTTTTAGATTTATTTAGTACATTTTAAGAAAAATATGCTAAAATTAAGAAGAGAAAAAGAAATTATTATTACTAAAATGGGTAAAAAATTACAAAAAAATAGCATAAACGTGGCCCATTCTGTACCAAAGGTTTATAAGCAAATTTTCAATTTTTTCATTCTAATGTGTTGCTATGTTATTCACTTTTGAACTAACCTTCAGGATAAGAAATATTTTCTTTTTTACAAAAACTAGAGCACTTTATCTCGTTATTATATCAAATTGCTTACAAAAGCAGTGATTATATTTTTATAAGGGACTGTAAATTTTGTAATAAAACAGTGATTGATAAAATCTGAAGTTTAAAACACTTCTACTATTATACAGAATTTACAGAAAAAATTTCAGTTAATTATTTTTAAAACTTTTTGAGCAATCTCTCTGCGTTTGAGTATTTAAAAAAAACATATTTTGAGTAAAACGCGTTTTAAAGTATGACATCTTGCTTAAAGTAGTGGCATCTGCTCTTACTAAAGTACTTGTAGTTTTTTTAATCTAGTGAACGGAAACTTGGTATTTTTATAAAGCTAATAAGATGGCGTGTAAAATAGAATAATAAAAAAAAAATTGTCAATTCTTGTTAAAATTCGCAATTTTAGGGTAGTCGGATACCTTAAATAGCATAGGTTGTCAATACTCGTTCAAACAATAACCCAAAACAAATAAATGCGCATGACTTACATTTGCACAAACCGGCTCCACGGGCTGCATCCTTTTGACTGCTGGAGCAATGAGGGTGTATGGTGGTAGGCTAGGCTTGTAATTGGACGTTGGTTATCACATGTAGCACAAGTTGACATATCATCCGAAATTCCCAGTTTTTTGGAGAATTCAACCGGAAATAACATTTGATCGTTTAAATTATTCCAATAAGGATTTTATTAGGGTCTAGTAGAGAACAAGACGAGGCCCTTTTTGCGGCCGAGGCCCTGGGCCCAGTTGTCTCATGCCTTAAGACGTCCCTGACGCCAACGGACGGACTGTGCTCGAAAGATTTGCCGTGTTTCAGCCCCTTCTACACGTTGGATCTTCAGTGTCACCAGGACTCAAACCTGCAACATGCCAGACACGAGTTCATGATCATAACCACTCTGCTACCGAGGGCACGAAAGTAAATGAGAATATACCACTTAAGTTCTCTTAATGATATTAGAAGTAAGATACTTGGATATAATTTAACCTTAGCACAAAACTATGTAGTCCGTCTACAGGACATTTCGTGTTAAATCAAAAACAAAGTGAATTCAAATCAAATCTCTCTCCCGTTCTTGTGGGAAAGCAGACTGCCTAAGCAGTCAAATATTTATTTTTCTAGTGTTATATTAAAAAATCGAACATAAAACAAAATTAGACGATATTTTACAGTATCCAGCATCCCAATTCAGATATAAATCTATTACTTTCAACGGGCTTATTCCTCATATCACTTTCCCTCGGAGGCGCCCCTACATACCTTTCGCAAAGCGGTTATAAATGAGCGCCCTATCACCGGAGACGATGGATATCGCGCTTTTCTTCCGAAGACTATCGATCACTGACAGGGGTGCATGAGGAAGATGAAGAGCTGTCAGGCCGACCGGAAAAGCCGGCATTGTGCCTGGCACCGCCCCTGCCCGCTTTTAAGGGTGCTATTGTTGTACCCGGGGCGGGCGATCACTTTTGGCGATCCCAGGTAGCCGAAGGAAGGAGGAGAGGCTGGAGTTTTGAGTTCTCATAACGAACTGTCACTTTCTTGGAAATGATTCAGACTTCCTCTTTGAGTAAGAAGGCTTCTTTATTTTTTAGATGTTCCTCAGGGCGAAAAATCATGAACGCATTGTTGTAAAGTAATACGAATAGATCTAAGAGAAGAAAAAAATGTTTGAAAAGTTTCTGACCATTTTGTGAATTCTCACTTTTAAGGGCGGGGGAGATGACCTAGATGCCTGAATCTGTAGTATCAGTATTAAATACAGGGTGTTTGTTAAAGAATGCCTAGACTAAAAAATTGTGTCTTTTATGAAAAATATTAAATAAATATGCACAATTTTTCTACTGTAATATTTAGAGAGGTATTAGTTTTATATCCAAAATCCTATTCAACTGTACAAATAGGGTAAAATTAGAAATATTTAACAGTTTAAGATTTCATTGTGTAATAAGCGGATAAGTTTCAGCATTCTTTTCAAAGTACTCAAACTCGAAATAATGTTTAGATTTTTTTTAAATAACTGTTTTAATAAAAGATCATGGAGTTGTAAGATGTGTGAGCCTGGTCATGTTATGCTCTGAAAATTTAGATATATTGCATAAATTAACACACTTTAGCATTACGCTATGCATTCAAAAGTATGAAGAAATGCTGCTGAAATATAATGACGATCATATGATGATTTAGTTCTTAAACTTAATTTACTATTGGGGCAGCAAACTTCTGTGCCGTGTTGCCAACACCTGATGCATTGTATCCTTGGAACAACATAAATTGATATCTCTAATGTTCGAGTTGAAGACAACTGGGAACAGCAACTCTAACCGAATGTCCTTATAACAGATAAATACCCAAGTATATGTACCAATTTTTTGCACTGTTACTCTTCCTAAAAATCAACATACAGTTGATCAACAGCGTGGGGGAATCAAAAGTATATCAGATACAGCCGAAAAGTTTGAAAAAGGCTTCGTTGGTGTCATAACCAAGCCAAGATGAATCATAATTTTCTTAAACTGAAATAGAACATTTGATCAAATAATAGGAATCTTCGAAATGAAAATATCTTTTAAAGCTATTTGCGCAGTAAAAATAGTAGCTTCAATAACATTATGCCTTTCAAGGTGGGTAGTTGTTCCATTACGCAATCAGCATGCCACATTGAAAACCACAGAAATATATATACACTAAGTGACCAAAATATTATGATCCCTTGACACTCATACGGAGATCAGCTATAACCTCCCGTAGTTACCAGAAGACAGCGAGAGAACTACTAATAGGGAATGCAGGAACAGTGAAGCATAGATTACACTGTGTTTCTTGTTAAGAAATAAAGAAAAATGTACGAGAAGATTGAAGGTGCTCGAAGTGCCGGAATCAGTATCAGCAAAACGTCTGCACTTGAGAAGTGTTCAAAAATTATTAATGCTTACAGAGAGGGGATAAAAAGCCAAAAACCGGGTCTTAACGTCAGGCTTGTGACTATCACAGGCTACTGAACGTTCACTTGGAAAAAAGAATTACGAATGTCGTCCAATCCAACAGAAGAGCAACCGTGAGGGGAATATTAATCAAGGAGAAACTGTGAATGTCTCTGAACAAGCTGTTCGCCACACACCACATGTATAGGCTTTGGTAGCCGACGACTTGTCCGAAAGATTCTACTTTTGACCTTAAACAAAGACTCCAGTTCTGAAAGGAGCACAAGAACTGGACTATAGATGACTGGAAAAGGGTATTCCACCCGATGAATCAAGTTTCCAATTACACCATGTAGATGGCAGGATGCGAATATGGAAGAAACAGGATGAAAATGTGAATTTTATCTCCAGTACTAAAGCTGGTGGAAGCAATATTATGGTTTACGGGATGTTTTCTTGCCATTGCATGGGTCCTTTGATTGATGCGGAAGAAACTCTGAATGACCAAAGTTATTTAAGTGTTATCGCAGAACAAGTACATCCTTTTATGTTAATAGTACCCTACCAAGGATGGTTCTTTTTTCAAAAAAGGACAGTTCTCTCTATTAAACAGCTGGCATTGCCTCCGGGTGGTTCAAAGAGCATAACAGAAACTTTACCTTGTTTAATTGGCCAGCACAATTATCAGATTTCAATCCAATTTAGAATGTGTGGGATGAAATCAAACCTATAACTAGATCCAATATCATCATTGAATCATTCATTGGATATAGTCTCAAATTCCTCATGCAACCTACCAACACCTATATTTCATGCGAAGAAGAATCCATGAAGTATTAAAAGCAAAAGGTGGTTCAACATTGTACTGAAGGAATGGTCATAACAATTTGACCTCTCATGTATAAGAAATAATCATAAGCAAAAATGAGTGCAATGCAAAAAATTCATAAATAATTCTTAAAGCAATCATAAGCATAAAAATGCACTTAAATCAAAGGTCTATTTAAAACAGATAAAATATGCTCATATTTAATTAACTGTAACGTGAACAGGTCTGAACGCTATATGTGTGCGCGTAAATGCGCGTTTATTAAAAGTTTTAAACTGAATAAAAAATTATAAGAAAAGTATAACTTCTAAACAATTAACATGCATCACTTTGTAAAGGATAACTATATTAATAAAAGGCAGTTCACACAAAATAAAAGAATTAAAAATGAAATAAAGTCTTACATTGAAAGAAGAAATTATAATGTTAGCATTATTGAGATTTAAAAACTTTATTCACTTTATTATCACTTTATTTCGAACCATTGGAAAAGATAAATTACTTTTAATTGAGAGAAACAATTTATACCTCAGATGACATAGAAATAGCACTGTACACAATCCCGTGTTGACAAACCGCACAAATGAAACTTTTAAAAAATACTTTTTGTATTGATTTATAGGTAAAACAATTGAAATTCCCTCATAAAGAATAAATACAACTGTAAATAAACATAATTAGAATAAAAATACGTAACAATTATTTTAAAAAACTGCAAGAAGTGTAAATTATCACATTTAGAAATAAACGTTACATCATATCACTAGTTAGTCGAAAAATCGTTTAAAAATTAAATTTTGAAAGATCTAAAGCAAATTTCAAAAAAATTTCATCGAGATGCACACCACCCACATTGCAGACACGCGTACAAGAATCTTTCTTTCATTTGTACAAATTAGGCATTTGATTTTTTTGTGAAAAGAATATTAATTGCTGAAAATATTTTGTCACACGTCATAAAATAAAGCTTAAGTCTTTTTTTAATGTATAAATTTACAATAGATTTTCCCTTTTACACATTTTAAAACAGTTTGATGTATTTTCATGTTCCTTATTCTGTCATCAATCTCTGACAAATTTATTTTATTTGGCCGTACTTCGTAGTTCTGAAACATTTTACTGCATTTTGAACTTTTTAAATTTTGTATTTTTATTTTTTGTGTGTATGTTAGGGAGAAAAATATTTTATGCTTCAAAAAATTTCATAAAATATATTGAATTAGAGAAAGTTGTCAATGAATTGTTTAATTCTAATTAATGAGCAACTAAGAATTTAATTAAAATTGTACGATATTTTTTTTAAAAAACCAGCTATTGTTTATTGATGAAGCATCGTTATTATCTCATCTAAAATGTGTTATTATGCTACTTAAACAAAACAAAATTTAGTTGTGCATTTCATTTCATTATAAATACATTCCATCCCTATCATCTTCAGAAAAACCTTTCAAAAAATATTTTTCTTTGTATTTTTTAAAAAATAACTTACACACATGCACAGCTGAAAGTGTTTGATAAAAAAGGGAAATATAAATGAAGATTGAAACCACACACACAAATATGTGGACGTCTTTAAAACTTCAAAAAAAAATATAGGAAAACTAATAACTATATTGCATCTATGATGTGTTTTTAGAAAGTTGAATATTGCAAAAGATAAAATCACTAAAAATTTGATATATTAAATAATTTATTTAGAATTTTCCCCCGTCTACGTAAAATAATTTTAAAAAAAAAACATATTTGGGTATAAATGCATAAACGCTTGCGAATGCTGAATATTTATTTTATTGGGGTAAATAGGCTTATTATAAACTTCCTTCCCTTCCGTGATGTTTTTCTCGAAGCCAAATTTATTTTTAACTAATCATATAGTTAAAAAAATAGTTCACATTACATATTAGGCTAATCTAATGTTTTAGATAAATTAATATAAATTTTTAATTGCATTAAGTATCTTTTTATTTAAATTAAAGGTGTTCAAACATCCTCTTCGAAATAACATTATCATGCAGATATATCTCTTCCCAAAATAAAAGAAATAATACTCACCATACAATAAAAAATTAAACGAGTCTTACACAGTAGTCGCATATGATGTGTAACATCTGACATGTTATCGTGGTAAATAGGCAATAGTAACTTAAATCCTGAAAAAAATGAATCGGGTAGGATTGGAAATAATTTTCTATCGAATAATCATATCTTTAATGAAAATTTTATTTAATTAACACAAGGAGTAATGCAATTTTTTATCAAAAATAATTATTTTTCTTCAATTTGGGGAAGAGTGGAGACAATAGACTTATAACTAAAATATGACACATATACTTGTGATTTCAAATTATTTAAAAACCGTTGAAAAACAGCGTTAATAACAATACCACTGTTAGTTGTTGAAACATTTCGTCATTCAAAAAAGCTATGAGCGGCTCAGCTTCTGGCAAACTGAAGTTAACGTTAAAATCCCCACTCAAAATCATGGGAAGCGAGTGATAGTTTTTTTTTAAGAGCAGAACCGCCTTCGGTATATGGTAAAAGTACAAAATGCAAGAAATTTTTAATATTTCGAACCGTTTGATTCGGAGAAATGAATGCGACAACCGAAATCCCTGTCCTCAGATTTCATACACAACGAGCCCTGAGACTTCGACAATTGAGCGTAAGAATCCGCAAGTTTATCCTGGATAAGTCTAATAGGACTTGCTGGTATATGCGAAGTGGATTTAGAGTCAAGAAAATGAAACCGAGATTTTGGTTTCGAATCTTTTGAAATGCTAAATTTAAAAATATAAAAAAGGTTGGCGGCTTGATGGCTACTAGAGTTGGACCCCATTGCAAGGGTAGCGAAGAGACACCACGAAGCTCGCCGATTGGTCAAATCAAATAATGCGTGTTTTCCCGACTTCCTGTTACACATTTCCGTCCCTTTTCACGAAATCACTCTTACTAATATCCCGCAACCGAGAGGAAAGATGTTACACATCAATAATTTAGGACAAATTCTTAACTTTCATGCATTTGATTCTTTTTGAATAAAAACAGAATTTAGGACTTATTCATAATTAGTATATGATGAAAATGTCTTAATTTAATGTTCAGTATTCTCTAAAATTTATTAAGATTAATTCCATATTAACACAGAGCTATGAAGCTGCATGTGAGTTCTGTGCCAATTTTGAACCCCAATCAAATGACAAAGACCACACCCGAGTTGGAATTTCTTCTATATACTTCTATGCTACACAAGCATGAGTACATTTAGCCTCCTCATATTTAATATGGTAGATCTTCTGGGGCATCAGGATTCGAACCCATGATTCGACAGAAACAGCACCGAGTTCACGACCCAAACCATTCTGCTACTGCGTCTGTAGGTAATTATCAAGTTTTTGTTATGCGCGTCATTCGTTATTTTTTTCCATTTCTCCGTCTTTCTCTCTCGCTTTCTCCTGTCCTCCATTAGTTATTCTCTCTTTCTACAGGTTGATTCACATAGTTAGTGTGACCAAATAAAAAGTATATAACTATTTATAGTAAATTTTAATCGCATTATTGTCCGTTTTGTTTTAAAAAATGAATCGTTTAAATTACCAATCTAACTATTTTTATTGGTGGAAGCAAATTATGGCTCCGAAATTAGACCCTAAACACCTAAACGAAATTATAAAACTTTTGAAGGATTAATGCTCAAACTCTGTTGTAAATAAAGCATTTAAAAATCAAGAAAGACATTTTTTAATGGATTACTATCTGAATTTCGAAAAGAAATAAAACTTGGCAGGGAATCAAACGCTCCAGGAAAAAAATGTGGATGAAAGGAAGTCCTTGGTGAAAAAGAAAAAAAAAGAGATAAAAAGACTTATCGCGATAGAAAATCCTCTGCATCAAATGATTTTATCAAAGAAACTACAGGTATCACAATCGACAATTTGTCTTCAGATAATGACGATCGGCTTTAAAAAAAAGGGGAAAAACAGTCTGTTATCAAATGTCTTCAAAGACCGTAGAAAACGTTCTTGTCCTCTGTATTTAATGCTACGCAAAGGTAGATACAAAACATGGATAACTTCTAATGAAGCACTATTTCATCTGTTATCCACAACTAGCAAAATGAGGATTCAATATATTTCATGTGAAAAGTGTCGCAAAGATGAAGCTATTTTACAAAAAACAAGTTGGCCGTCAAGTCTTATGGTATGGAGGAGAATGTCCTCTCAAGGATTACCAAATCATTTTTTTTTTTGTAGAACCCAAGTCTAAAATTGATGTTAAATGCTATCAGAATTAAAATTTGAAGCACATGATCAAAGAAAGTAAACGTCTTTACTCTCAAGGTCTTTACTCTTTGTTTTTCAACAAGATACTGCAAAATCAACCATAAAATGGCTGAATGATTAAAAAAAATTCTTCCTCCTAGGAATGGCTACCATCATCCCCTGACTATACTCTTTGCAGTTATTTTTTATGGGGATACTTAAGAAAACAATTAAATAGACATAAAGTAAGAACACTTCAAGGGTTTCAAATAGCAATCAAAGAGAAAGTTGGAAAAATACCCCCAAATATAGTAGAAAAAGTTCTTTTGGTTTGTTCTAAAGGTTTACGTAAAGTCTACAATGCTAAGAAAAACCACACTGAAAATTTTATGTAAATAACTTAATTCAATAAAAATTTAGGATGCTTTGAAATTAGTCAAATTATTTCTGAATCAATCTGTATATATCTTCTGTTTTCTTTTATTTCAACACAGTTTTCCTCTAAGGTACAATGTGATTCAGATACATACGATATTGAAAAAACACTAAAATCAGTACATAGATTAAATAATACACGAATGGATGTTATACGAAACACACTTATAATTAAAATGTTGTTTTTATACAAATAAACACCCGCTTTCTATGTCTTCTTTTTCCTGAATCACTCTTGTCTAGAAGATCCAACGAGTGATGTTTTGTTAATTTGTTTGTTAGCGAAGCTAAGCGATTTTAAAAAATTGTCGTATGCCAAGAGTTTCCAATTATCGTCTGTTAACAAGTTTCTTCATGCCCTCGTGTGAGAAGGGAAAGGGGTGGAGGGAGGGAAAGTCTCAGGCAGCCGGGCCCAAAGGAATGCTTTCCCAGGGCGGGTCGCGCTTTGTCCCGGTTGTTGGAATGCGATGAAAGGGAAGGGGGTGGCGAGTAAAGTTGGAGCAGATCATTAATTTGTGGGATCAGGGCGAATAAGTTGGGGCGGGGGCAAAGCTTTAGATGTCAGCGAAGCGGACGCTTCTAATGTATTGTTATGGAAGCTACCTTTTGTGAGAAGGAGGCGTCCGTGTCCGGGGATTGGCCACAAAGCACACTTCGTTCTAAATCAAAAGCCTCCCGAAAATTGTACTACATTATATAAATTTAATATGCACTATGCACTATTCCAAAACTTCAATTAGATATTTAAATAAAACTTGCTTTGTATTCACTGTGTTATAGTTAGCTACCTCAAGCTGATGAACAGAAAATTTCTAGAGTGGGAGACTTCTAAAATCGTATTCATTAGTTTTGATTCCTGTAAGCCATGCGATTTTGCGCATATAAATGTTAACCTATATATTTAGAATTGTTGTACCCGTTATTCTAATTCCCTTTCATGCTTAAAGCTGTCTTCGGTTAATGTTAAAGAATAGAACCCGAATTCGGAATATTTTTTCAGATATAAAAGTACTCAAACAGTAATACTATATTCTGGCTTCACTATCCTGTAGAGAATCACTTATTTTATGATAATACTCTTTTTATCCGAGTTGACACATTTTTTCTTTTATAAAATGTGTTTCGCATTTTTTCTCTTATACCGTAATGCTAAATGAGCTATCCCTTTACATGTTAAAAAAAAAAACGAATTACTTATGAAGTATTTTGAAATTTTAAAAACACTATATTATAAGCAAATGTATGAGTTACAATGTTACAATTTTTTATAAAAATCGGGGCATTTTTCTGTTCGAAAATGTGCTTCACGTTTCGTTCACGCTCTCGTACATACTGAGAAAACAACCTTAATTTCAGACACCTTATATTAACTAGATACTAAAAAAAATTTTAACACAAGAGGAGAAAAGTTATAGTAATGATGAAAAAATATTAAACACACAGATATTTTATGTATATCAAACAAACCTTTTATTAAGTCTTGAAGACCATTTCTATGTTAAATAAGGTCTTACACTCAAATTGTTTATACTCACAAAGACAATACGCAGTTTTGTTACAAGAAATGTCGCAAAATATCGATACTTATGAGGTAACGAATGGCGAATATAGACTACTTCTCTGTGAGGGAAAGGGTTATATTTTTAAAAAACGCATAGATAAAAGGTGTCATCTTCATGCTAAAAACTGAAAATCTCTTGGTGGGTGGAGGTGGAGGCATAACTTCGAAAAATCACCCTTGAATATGCCAATGTAGATAATCATGAAAGATTCATCGTTTTCACATCATGCGGTAAAAGCACGGATTGTGTTTATTCAAGTTAACGGACAAAGTTTTAAGAATTGTTTATCATTTCAGGTTAATACGTGTTTGAATTTAATTTTTCTGATGACACTAAAAACCTTCTCTTTAATTTAAAGTGTAGTTCATATCTTATAAACGACACCGAAACATGATGTAATACGTGTATAGTTGCTTTACGCATTGAAACTTGAAACTATCGCTACAGAAGCTATAATACAATTTGTACAGCGTTTTAAGTTCATCAAGAACCACCCAGAAATGATTAATAAAATTTCTATTGGGGTTGAATCTCTAGAAGGTGACACCAGCTAGTGCCAAACTCTAGAAGTACCAATCAAATCTAAATGTCGATGAATTGAAGACAATGATTGGAACCACGACCGCATAATGCAATAGAGACCAGAATAAAAATCATGCTTTTAAGAGATAGTTCTACATTCGTCTTGCTTTCCAAACTTAAATCTTTATTATTTAATTTAAAGTAATTAAATAATTAATCTCTCACCTATTATTCTATCTTTGGACAGTTACATGTGTGGTCAACAGTTCAATAATAAAGAACTGAAAAAGATGAATTTTTGTTATAAATTCTTTGAGAATGAGAATAAGTAATTCTACAATATCTGACAATAAAATTCGGTGAATGAAGTCGAAACAGCTGATCTGACAACACTGGGAAACAAACGCAGCACATGCGTAACGACAGATGTTGACCATCTGCCCCCACCGTTGTTCAATTGAGCATCATTTGTGTTCCACGTAAGACTTGATTTACAAAGTGTGTGTGTGTGTGTGTGCGTGTGTGTGTGTGTGTGTGTGTGTGTGTGTGTGTGTTCATTGGTTGGTTCTTGGTTTTTGACTGAGAACAAGAAAATGAAGGAACAAAAGATCAATTTAAAGTTTTGTCTTAAGCTTGGCTAGACACCGAAAGAAACGTATGCGATGTTGGTACGTGTTCATGAAGATCATGCACTTTCCATGAAGTGCTTGATCTTCACTTTCATGAAAGTCAGAAACACTCTCCATGTGTAAGAGTGGGTCACTCGTTTTCTAGAAGGACGGGAAAGTGTTTCTGACAAAACTCGTAGAGAAAGACCGGCGACCTCGTCAGTGACGAAAACTTTGAGAAAGTGAGGAAGTCAATCCCGTAATCCGTTATCCAGTATTTAGGGATGAGAAAAATGTGGAGATACGTAAGGTACGACCCAGTACACACAACAAGGTTCATGGTTTTTCTTTCACAACGATGCTTACCCTCACACAGCCAATATCGTCAAACAGTTCCTAGCAAAAAAAAGGGGGGGTGCCAGTTGAACATCCACCATACTCGCTTTGAAAGGAAAAAGATTTGACGATATTCCTGAAATCCAACGAAACGTTACGAACGCTTTTGAAACCCATCCCAAAAGAAGACTTCTTATAAAGTTTCCAGGACATGTGTAGCAGATCTCAGTGATGCATAGTTATGGGAGGTGACTATTTCGATGGACAGTAAGGTAACTTTCATTAATATTTCCTCTACGTTGATGTTACAGGACTATTCACTGAACTTTATTGTCAGAGGTTGTATATAAAATGAAATTTATAAAAATTAGCTTCTCACTAGAAAAAGGTGGCACAATGGGTGTGAGAATATTTTGATGTACAAAATTATTTCATGTAAAAATACATAAGTATTTTTTTTACAATTAAAACCCTATTCTTAGTTACCTGATTTTAAATTTCTTACTAAAAAATATGAAAGAATTTGACTCTCCCAATAAAATGTTGCGGATTACTAATCTGATGCTTGACTGCAAAGCGAGATGATTAACTCATATCAATTCGCCCTGAATAATAATGCTACAAGTCACGATATTATCTTTTACATATAAATAAGATTAAAACAAAATTTTAAATGTAACACAAGCTAGATTATGCAACCTGTCCTTATCTTAATTATGAAAATATCTTTCTTTTTAAAACTACTTCACTAAAATTTTATTTCTGTTTGCAAACTTTTAAAATAAAATAAAAGTAGTAAGAGAGAAACAATTGCGTTCGAATACGTTATTGAAAATAAGAGATATATTAAATTTGAATTCAATCTATATGATGTCGAAGACGTTCAGTTGATAGTTCTAGATTTTGATAGAACTCAGTGTGAGATATGTACATCCATGACAGAGTTGGACGACAGAGTAGGCGAAAAATACATTTTTGGTGAATCAAATTAATTTGCTATAAAATGCAATAAAAACCAAGAAAGAGCAGCATTCTAAAAATTTTAGAAGCACCCATCATGCAGGAGTCTAAAACTATATTTTTAGTTTTCTTTAATTTTTTAAAATGTAAATATAAAAATATATATATATATAAATAGTCATATATGTATTGATTTCCTGCCTATTTATTATGGAAGAAAAAATTTTACACACGCAAAAGTCTTAAAATCAATTCCTATATAAATTATTGCAACAATATTTTGTATATTTTAAAAGTATTCGATATTCTATTGAAATGTTAGCAATTGTAAATAATGGATTATTCCCTTAAATATTTTTAAACATTAAAATAAAACAAAAATATTAAGATATAGTTTAAAATTTTGGGGCAGGCTGGTTTAAACTTCAAGAAGAATCAAATCTGCCCTACTGGCTGTAGATGACCCATATATGTACTACAGGAATTAAGACCTATCATAAGAGTAAATAAATTATACAGAAAGAATATAACAAACAAAATAACAAATGCACTAAGACTCGATGAGACTCGCCCTTTTGATACATTTTGCACAGATGAATTTATCTTGTTTCTGAACTTTTATTAATAATATACTTTAGCAATTTCCAAGCTGAACCTTTTAATCAAGAATATTATCAATGTATAACTAGAAACGTTTATTTTTTACAAATATTTCATCATCTGCTGCAGAAGATTATAAGAAAATGGATAATTATTTCATGACCATTTATTATCAAACCATTGATTCATCAAAAGCTCATGAATATCTATATGAATAAGCAGGGATTGAATCAGTAATTATGAAATTTTTAATCTTTTGGCATACATTTTTTACTCGACCTAGATAATATTTTCCACAGCTTAGATATATAGAAGTTTCTTCGCCATCTAGATTGATTCTAATTCAGAATAAATCACAAACTGTGTTACATATTATTCAATTTTAATCATGTTTCTCTCTCTCTCAAAACTAATCAGATATCTTCTAAAAATTAATAGCTTCATAAAAGTTATTGGTCTTAAAGCTTAAGACGAAAAACTAACTTCGTTTTAAATGATTTGAAGTTATGCAACTTAAGCAATGAAAACTTTATTTGGATGAAACTAAAACTATGAGAGAGCCCACAATTATTTATTTGAGCTACTACTTTTTGATTGAGTAATAACCGATCTTTCCTTACTTTAGACCAAACTTTTTCGACTCATGGAACCTTAGAACTTAAAAGTGTTTTCTGGGAACCCCATTCCATACAATTAGAATATATCTTAAAATAATATTTCAACCGGATCCAAATGTGTATGTGTGTTTTATATACTTTATGTAAAGACAATTTTAAAAAATATTCATTTGTTATTAAAAATTTTAATGAAATTTTGACTATAATTTACACATTAATATTATTAATTTGTGACCCCAGTTTCACCCACCCATTCGTTATATTTCGTTGTTGTTACTTATGCCACTTAATCAACAGTAACATCAGATCAAGGCTCACGAAATTCATCTTGTCAAGGGCTAGTTGTACGCTTGTCGTTCGCCGTAGTTTTCAGGACTATACAAATGAAAATACGATTTGGCTCTGTTCAGCCCAATTTTGAGGGAGATCACCTTGGGGGTTCATATTTAGTAAATGGGATATGTGCTTGAAGTTTCTTACACAAACTAGGTCTGTTGAAAGAATCCGCAGTCATATTTTGTGTTTAATTTGTTTTTATATTTTGTTTTTGTAACCCCTCTCATGTTGAAAATATTTTTCACTCAATCTCATAGTTCTGAATGGCATGAAAACGTTTATCAGCCTATAAAAAATCTGATGTATTTTGCATGAATTTACAACCTAAAATTTAGGAGCTATTCTAGTTGGAATTCAGATTTTAATGTCGAATCTGTTGAAAAATCGATAAGTTGTTCCTTCTTCTTCATTATAGGTATTTTTTCCCCGAAATAAAAAAAATTGCATTTTCCATTATAAAATAATCTAGTTTTACGAAATATTGTATTAGTGAGTAAAAAATTATTCCATGTAACCAGGGATAGTAAACAATATAATATTCACAACTTAGTCGGTAACACATATAAAGAAAAAATGTTTTAATATTCTTTTATTATACTATAATAAAAATTAAAGTATTAGAAAATAAGGTCATTATGTATAAATAAAAAAATCAGTTTTATAATGACTGGGATGAGCCTTTGATACTTGTGGTTAAACAAACTTTATATGGAGAATGAAAATCCACATTTTGCATACACTTAACAAATTTTCTTTTCGATTTTTTATTGTAACTCGTAGAACCCCTGGGTATGCCTTTTGGAACCTTTGGGTTCCATGGAACACAGTTTGAAGATTACTGCTTTAGAGCTTCCTATTTACCACCCCTTTCTTTCTATGTTATATTTGCTGAGTTTGGTCTAAATCACAAAAGCATGCTTATCATAGATTACGATTGTTTGAATCAACTTGGCATATGAAGCTTTTGGGCCAGTAAAACTAACCTTTCCAATGATGACTTTTTTATGAAAATATTTTATTGCCTTAAAAATTTATTAAGAAATGAAACATATACAGTTGTCTATGGTACTTGCATGTCAACTCTATGTAATTGGCAACTTTTATCTATCGAATTTCAACAAAATTTTAGCAATTGTTCTTAGGATGGTTTTAAATAGGTTGCCACAACTCGTACAAATTTTGGTGATTAATCCTTGGCATCCATTTAATATTTGGCGATAAGTTACTGGGATGAGATTAATATATAAGTGTCCAATATATTATCTTTTTTTCTAAAATTAATTATAATGAAAGTATTAATAGTAAGGAATAAAGCATTTTTTGAAGACGTGTCAATTTGCAAAAAGTTGATGAAAAATATATAAACTTGATATTTGAAGGAATATTATTGGTAACAAATATTATTAATCAATAAGAAATAGAGGAGTGAAGCACAATGATAAGTTGTTACCAAAGAACTTGAAAAGAAATATTTTAAATTATCACAAACCAAAATGACCAAGTATAAAAAGAGTATCTGAAACAAAGTGAATAGTTTATAAGCAAGAGAAATATTATAAGTTAATGAGATGTATGAAATAGAATTTAAATTGAATAAAAATCTTGGTGGATAAAGAAACAAGTACAAATCCCAGAATGACTCTCCCTTGAAAAGAGTTTTGGGGAATAACGTGCAACAGTACCTCAGTTGTTTCACACATTGTAATTCTATGTAATCGTCGATGATAACATATGTAAACTTTAAAAAAGTTTCATTAAATAGCCACTTTATGCCGTTGAGTTTAAATGTCGAAGATTCAACAACGGAATGCGGAAGGCACTCAAGAAGCGCGCCCCGGTATTTCGCAGTCCGCCCCTGTTCTCCCGACGTGTAAATTATAAGCTCCTCTCTCGGCGAGAGCTCAATTCATAATAAATATCTCCGTCTCTCAAATTAATGATGGAAGTGGCTGCTATTGTGACCGGATAAAAGGGAGCAGAAACATGATTCAGCTTCGCTCTGGCGCCCTGGCTTCGCACCTGACGCCGCCCCAATTGAATGGAATTGCGGAATGCGGATGTGTCCGCTCCTCTCGCTGTCGAGTTCTTCAAAAGATTCATTCCACGAAAAGGGAGAACTCCATTTTTCAACCGAATACTCTACCTGGAACCTCCGTAGCTTTTAATTGCATCATCCCTGCAACTGTATGTTGTAATCAGGAGAACGAATTAGGTCATTATGGGAATTAAATTGGTTTCATAAAAGTTAGGTAGAGTTAATCTCGAAGCATTTGCAAGCAGAAAAGGGTCATCTTCCAAAGAGTTTTCAAGGAGAAACCACATTATTTGCTTGATTTCATTTTTTAGTGAATAAAAGTCATAATGATATCCTAAATCAGTGATGGGCAAACTTTCGGAGAAAAGAGCTAAAAGTTGTATGTGGAACAAGATAATTAAGGTGTCAAAGAGCCATTTACACAAAGAGCCGCATACGCGAGAGCAGGAAAGCAGGAAGGGGAGGAATTAATGTTTTTAAAAATATTTAAACAAAGCCTTACACTAGGCAAAAATTTTTGTTCCTTAAAAAAACTAAGAACTATCAAAGATATATTTATTTCTGAGCTCAATGTAAAAACAACCATGTCCTACATTAATTAAATTTTCAAGCTTCGTAAAAAAAATGTTCCCATTAATAAAGAACTGTATTCTAAAATTCCCTGTTTACACTAATAATTAAAATTGAGTTTGATTGTTCATGCATATAAAAATCATTTCAACTGTCTTTTTTTTTTTTTTGTTTTTTTTGTTTTTTTTTTGCCCTGAAGCATGTCGCCAAAATCAAAGTGTGTTTTTGTCTCTTCTGATGTTGGCTCTCTTGCTCCAGATTCAAGAGTGGACTCTAACTCGTGTATGGAAATAAGCAAACTTTGTTGGAAATCACTTAGAAGAGGGTCTTTGCATGACGGCATTTCTACCAATAAATTTGACTCTTTTACTGCTTTAGAATTAATTTTAATATTTTCACTGATTCTCAATACACTTTGTCAATGGAAAACAATTTAATACAAAAATCTTAAGCAAGTCGAATGTTTAATTGTAGACAAAAATAAAAGATAAATCTTTTCAATATATAATTAAAACAATAACTTTTAGTATACATAAATATATTTTTAATAATTCATACAGCTAAAAGTCTGAAGAGCCGGCGAAAAGGCACACTGCATCGCATCTTCCGTCAAAATTGGTGAGAGATAGATACATTTGTGTCAGCTGAAAATTCCATTTATTTGTTCCATTTAACACGTGGCCGAGTTAAGGCCAGTGAAAAGGATGACCAGCTGTGGGAGTGGTGTGTCGCCGTAAAGTGAAGGCAGGATTGAGGCATCCACGCACGGCGGGGCATCCACACACGATCACGATTGTTAGTGCTGCTCAAATTGAATCTAGATTCGTCGCTGATGACCTGTTTCCATTCCGTTGCGCGACACCACTCGAAATGAGTGTCGGTGGCTGGGTGTCATTGACAGCACACGTAATGGGCACCACAAAACCAGATATCCTTTAGCCAGGTGCTTTGCGGTGGTTCGAGAAGACACAAGGGCCAGTAGTGAAAAGGCTGCATGTATCTTTACAGCAGCTAATGAGGCAGTTGGCTCTACGCTTGCGTGTCTAATGAAGTGATGGTCTTCTCGAAGGCTGGTCTGTTGAGGGCGTTCTAAGCCTGGTCGCCGTCTAAATGATATCTCTTTTGTCCACTGGTCCCAACACCTCCTCGCAGTCAAATCAGAACGGCCTACTTGCCGAGCTCACAATCCAGTTTCCCTCATCCCTTAGATTATTCCCTTCTCGAACTCTGACATCTGCTCATATTATCTTCGATGGCTACGTAATGACATGTCTACCTCAGAATTTTCCTTGGAAAAGATTAAGTACATTCAAGCAATCTGTGCTTACCTGTTTTATACTCCAAGGAGAACGAAGTTCAACACCCTTAAGTGGCATTACTCAATGCGCAATCACGCTGCATTTAAAATCATTTGCACGACATGTACATTCATGCCAAGTTTCGTTATGATCCCACGCTTATTTCTTGGTGCGCAAATTTTCATGGAAATGAGTGTATGTCAAGTTACTTACCTGTTTATACGACAGCCATTTGTGTAGAATTACTTATCTATAGCTAAAATAGCTATATGTGTAAAGTTACTTATCTATAGTTACGATAGCTATATATGTAAGGTTATTGACGAATAATTACTATAACTATTATGTGTAAAGTTACTTATCTATAGTTACGGTAGTTATATAAGTAAAGCTATTTACCAATAGTTACGATAGCTATATGTGTAAACTTATTTACCAATAGCTACGATAGCTATATGCGTAAAGTTACTTATCTATAGTTACGATAGCTATGTGTGTAAAGTTACTCATCTATAGTTACGAAAGCTATATATGTTAACTTACGATTAAAAATTTCTAAATAAAAAAAATATTTTTACTAATAATTTTACTTCGAGGTCCATCCTGCTATCTAGAAATTTTATTAAACCTTGTGACGGATCTATACGGTTTTTCACTTACCTCTTCTTTTTACCTTTAAATCAAAATATTTATTTCAACCAACCTTCATCGAGAGCCAAGCGGAATTTATGTAAATAAGGAATATTATATAAATTCGGTTTTCGCGAGTTGATGAGAGCTAAGTAAGAGGAAGGAGAAATCAAGTGAATTAAAGAAAAGTGGGGAAGTCGACACGTAGTTGTTGACAAGTTAAGCGAGCTTGATACGTTTTGATGTGTGCAAAGAGAAGCGGATTAAAAGTAGTGAAATTCACTGTTACGGAGCGTGGAGTTTTCACCAATTCATCCAGCTAATTTGAGTGCCCGAAGTTCGTCACGAAGGAACCGCAGTAGTAAAATATAAGGTATAGTGACTTTGATTAAGTAAATCTGATTATTAGAGTGGGGTGTAATTGTAATCGTGCGCGTTTAAGCTGTCCTAGATTCAGTTGAACTTTTGTATTATTATCCGCTTGTATTGATATCTCACCTCTGCACTCTACTCTCTTTTATTTATCTTAATTAGAATTGTGTTGTGTCTGTTCATAATATCTGATAAGAATCAATAAATCAGTTTGAATTGGAGAGAATGTCTTTAGATCATTTAAGTCCACCTACACAACTATCCGGGTTTCAGATCCCCTCAGGGGGCTCACCTTCTTTAGGTGAGTACGGGTGTCACAATCCCGAGGTGCCCTAGTGATCTTTTCCTTTTCCCACGGGGTTTACCGTCTTTGGTAAACGCGGGCTTCACGACTACGAGTACCCTAGTGATCCTTCTCTATTTTCGACCCTCTTTCTTGTCATTCAATTCATTCTTTCTTTCTCTTCCCGTCTAGACCACAGATATTAAAACAAATGTTTGGCGCAGTATAGCCGAAATCGGCTCTTGCGCCAATAAACCCCAAAATCACTCACTCACTCACCCGGGGTTTCAGATAGACAGGAAGGTATTAATGTTAGGGGTGGCTACAGGTCGCCACAACCTGAGGTCACTACCTTATAGCCTCATGAACCTCCTCAATGGCATAAAAGTCAACATAATTCAGAGATAAAAAAAAATAAGTGTTGCTTACATATCGACAAAATAAGACGCATTCAAAATCAATGCCATATGATGACGCTTTGATGTGAAGGTGCTAAGTTCAATTCCAACGTTAGTGATATTAGTAAAGAATCTTCTCTTCCAAATCCTTTAGAACTTATTTTTGGGGCCCAATATTACTTTAAGTTCTCTCAAAATTTGTCTCTCGAAATAATATTTCCTAAAAACGAAAAACGTTTAAAATTTATTCGAATTTACCTTTGCATTTTTCTTACAATTACTTGAATAACTTATATATATATTATTTTTTTATCATTTATATAAAGTCTTCATTTGACAAATTTGGGCTTACGAACATAGTAAGTTCTTCTCTCATTCTTGGTTTTTTTTTCTTTAAAAAAAAAAGAGAGCTGTCACAAAGATTAATGAATAGTTTTAAAGTCTCGCTTTTCTTTTAAAGTTAGTTTAACTCCTTCGTTTTTTCCTCAATTTCCGCCAACATGCTAAAGGATTAATTCATAACTTTCTCTGACATTGACCGATTAAGGAATTAAATAAGTTGACAGATTTTCTTCTTAAAAAACATCGCATTCAAAGCAGCACGAAGCGGTAAACTTAACAACCTTCTGGCTAACTTTTAAAAAAGTGTCAGTCACCAAGAGCAGGAGATTAACAACCACCACCACACATTTGATCTTTTGATCCCTAAAATTGTATTTTTATCACGTGTTTTATGTCCTATAGCGTTTTATGTTCAAGGAATCATTTCCGCTATGTTCCTTTAAAAGTTATTAGCAATTCCTTCTGGCAGGCTTCATCTAAAAATATGATTGCAAAAGAAAAATAACCGACATTTCTTGAATAAAAACGTAAAGACGCAGAAATGAAGATAATTAATACTTTCAAGAAAAAAAAAATATGACAATTTTATATATTCGTAACAAGAATCTTCTCAAGGAAATAACCTTTTTCAAAAACTAGGTGCATTTCATTTCTTAAAACCTTTCAGAATTAAGCATTTATAGAGAATTAGCGAACATGTATATTTTTTTCTGATTATTAATTAGAAAAATTGTTGTTTAGTATTGAATAATATGTGCAATTTTCAAATAAAAATAATTTTTAAATTTCTCTAACATTTTTTTAAATTTAAACTTTTTAAATATTTTTCGAGTAAAAATCTTTTAGCATTCATCTCTTCCTATATATATTTTGTATAAAAAGTAGTAAACATAAATGATTTGTAAAAAGACACAAATAGTCTTCAATTTAATACAAAGATTTTTAGTACCAAATTTGATCTAGCGTAATTAGTAATGAGAAATAACAACAATTCGCTGTCGGAATTGAAAATATTTTAAACTTTGGAATAACCCTATATACGTGTATCTTTTCCATTCTTTCTTCCTTTTTTTATGCCGGTAGCAATAAAAATTCAAATCTAGACCTTAAAAGTTATTATTAGTTTAAGATTTTTTAGTATTTATTTAGCTTATTTTTTTTTATTTATTTTTTTATTTAATATTTTAATTAAAATATTTTATATCTATATCTTCTAATTATTATATTACTATTTTTGACAAATTTTTTTTTTTTTTTTATCTAGATTATATGGATAACAATTCGCTGTCGATTGAAAATATTTTACTTTGAATAACCTATATACGTGTATCTTTTCCATTCTTTCTTCCTTTTTTTATGCCGGTAGCAATAAAAATTCAAATCTAGACCTTAAAAAAGTTTATTATTATGTGTTTAAGTTTTTATTGGGCTATACTTACAGTGTATTTATGATTGAACGTTGAAGTTTGTGTCCTATATATGTATAACTTTCACTTTATATTATGTGCAATAGTTCTAATTAAGAAGATTTCATATCGTAAGCGTAAGAATCTATTAAGTTATGCTTATTTTCTGACAAAAATCAATTCTGTTTCTTTTACATAAATTATGGCAATCAATGGCTAAGCTGATATGACGTCATAGTCACATGGTATATACAATCACGTGTTTTCTAACCACTTCAAACACCTCACTGTAGCCAACTTTTACATTTTTTTAAAAACTTTCTTTAAAAAATTACTTGACCTGAATATTGAATTTGAAATTTTATCCGGATTTTACGAAGTATAAATCTAATGTCAACTTTGAATTCAACGTAAAACAAGTGATTACATTGATCAATGAGACCATCATAAATTAAGCCTATTTTATTAAAAATACTTTAATACTTATTTTATTAATTACTTTTTAAAAGATTCTGAAGAAAGAAAAAGTTGGCAACAACAGAGCGCGTGAACTGATTGTCTTGGAACACGTGTCTGCAATATCATGTGACTACGTCGCATGAACTTATCTCATTATAATCAACTGCGAGATGAAATTTTAAATGAAATGCTATACCTGACAAATTTTAACTTTGAATGGGATACTTTGGATTATTTTAGTGGTATTATAATTAAAATCTCTTAAAATCGTCACTTTACAAAATAAAGTGAAATTATTTTAATGTTATCTATTTTTTTTTTTTGTACGCAATACCACAAATTAGATAACATGGAAAATATATTCATATAAAAGAAGCTTAGTTTATGCAAGTTATCAACAAAAAAAGGATAGAAATATTATTTGCCAACGAAATTTGACTACAATTGGTTTTTAAAAAATAAAGTTCCACACACACCCACATCATGTTGAATTAAACATGAAAAAATAAATATACTTCCACATTTTTTTAAGTTAAAAAATATTCAAAAAATTATACTTCTAGTTTTAAAAAGTACTTTGAAAAATTAAGGATAAAAAAAAATTGTATTTCAAGTTGATTTCACTTTAATTGATACAAAATGCTTAATTCCTCACATGTCTTCGATATGAAAAAATAAATATCATTCCATCGTTGTTGTTTTTATTTCTGGTCACGCAGGAAAGGTAATAAACGTCTTAAACTGTGTAATCTTTTGAATACATAAAAACTTATTTTTAAATAATTTTTTATCATTATTTCAATTCATTTCCACACATTTTATAAAATTCTTTCAGCAGCGATATCGTGCTAAGAACAGTATTGGATAATTATCGTATTCTCAATTTTCTTTCAGCCCTACATTTCTCTAGTAAAGGTTATTCTCTCCCATTCCATAAGTAAACCTTTTATTTACCTGGAAATGTGACAACATCGCATCGTTTTGTCAAGAAAGCGGTGCTTTTCGGCTCCACACTCCCTCCCCAAATGCTTTTTATCAGAACGCAACTATCCCCCCCCCCCTCCTTTACCGACAAAAAAAATAAACCACACAAAGTAAAAACTTTCGAATGGAAAGAAAGACGGGAAGCACGCCGCTGTTTACGATAATCAAAGGTTACGTCGGGTGAAGCGAAGTGAAGAGGGGTGCCACACGGAGTCCATTAATTTGACATGGGGCCGGGGGAGAGGGGACCCTCACCCCGTCTTTTAACATGTCATCAAACAAACACTGTTGTTGGCGGGCAGCATCGTTTGCTCTAGTTGGGGATTTTATTCGAAGGGAACGTTCCGTAGACGGGAACCAATGGAACGGAAGGAATGATTTAGGTTTTACAGTGAGTGGATTGATTGATTGTTTGTTATACGGTTCCACTTTGAAGTTACTTGAGGGTTACTGGCAACGGACCTCATAATTTTGTACCTTGGTCTAGTGACGAAGATGTTACTTGAGCTAGCATTCCACACACCAAATTTCCACACCACGTTTAATGAAGATTTAAGAGTAAGGGGAATTGAATTGATTCAGGTTTTAAAACCTTACTTCTACTTATAAATTTCGCATGAATTCGCATTTATTCCTTGTAGTATTTTCAGTGATGGAGTTATGCCTGAATATAACAAAGCATATTTTAGATTACCTATTGATCTGTAATTGTTAAAAATATCTGAAAATTAATATAATGAGATTTCGTTATTTTAGAATGTTTTACTAACAGTTTCACAAATTACGGTTATGCTTATAATCAAAAAAAGTAAAACTACCTCAAAACTACCTCCATTTTTTTCCAATGCATGTCTAAGGAAAGACAAATCTGCAACAATGCATTGTATTTCTTTGATTTAAATTTAATAACATTATATTTAAGGCAGCACGATGGGAACAGATGACGAATCTAGTAATTTAGAATCATAGTCAAATGATGAGGACGACATATGAGCTGACGACCCGGACTCCTGTGCTCCACACTTGGTCAACAAAAGGACTTATAGTTCAAAGAGATTTTGAGATCCACTAACCCCTCCACACAACGGTTTTTAGAAGGTTTTGTGTATCTCATGAACAAGGCTGCTAAGACGTATTACTTTTAACAAACCAAATAATTAGTAATTTTTATAAGTAAATAGTATATAAATATGCTCTTCAAAACATGAAAGTCTTATATGTCTTATTAATTGCTTTTGGGATTTGTTTAGAGTCCTTCATTTGAGTTAAAATTCTCTCTACTGGAGAATTAGTTCAAATGAACGTACTTTTTCTTGAACAACACATAGACTGCCATCATTTTATAGACTTCTTCACTACCCCTTGAGAGAAATTTGAGATTCGGATAAATTTATTGGGCTCTAGTCCTCTCATTATAATCCTCCATAGAATAACATATTTCTAAATTTTTATCTTAGAGATCATTCTCTTCCCGTTACTTTCATCTACGTTTTATTTAATATGTAAGAACTCCCCCCTAAAAGCTGGAAATAAAAACCGGAAAATAATTTAAAAAATAAATATGGGCAATTACCTTGTAGCTATAGAATGGACTAAATTCATGACGGTCACATGATAATATAAACACGTGTTCTATATATTGAATTCAAAACGGACAATAAACTAGCTCGTACTTTTTATTCTATTTGTAAAACTTAGGTAAAATTTCAAATTGCATAGTTGGGTAAAGATGCTCAAGAGCTATAAAAATAAATTTCTGCAAAAATATTTTAAAACTAAAGAAAAAAAAAGTCTTGTTTTTATGCATATACTTTTAAATAAAGTGACAAGTATTAATTTTTTTAAGAAAAAGTTTCCGTAAAAAGCGTAATTTGACAACAACGAAGTGCATGATCTGATTTGCTGAAAATAGATAATTGCATTTATCGTGACTATGACATCACATGTGTTTTTGAACTTGATTAGCTAAAAACACGTGGTTTAAAATTATCATGTGATTATGACGTCACATGAATTTAGTCCATTATTAAAAGAAAGTTTGTAAGCCAAATCAAATTGTTCTTAAGAAATTAATAAAATTTAATATTAGAATAATATACTCATAAAAATAAACTTTGAAATAAATTTTCTACATGTAATAGCATTGTATTGGAATTGCCAGTAGCACACACAAGGGAGGGCACGGATCTGGACACCCGTGCCTGATTGACTCTTCAATGGACAAAACAATACTGCTCGGTTTTATAGCTAGCGACTCCTATTTTTAAACAGCAGAGATCTTACGAGAAAGATCCGCTTGCCTCACATATCGTGATATAAATAGATTTATCTTATAATTCCCAGAAACATCCATTTCGACACCAAATCGCCAGCATGGTCACCAAAAGTTATGTCAGTTTGGCTCAATCGTCAACATTTCACCAAGTTTTTATTGAATCGCCATTATAATGTAAAGAACGGTGTTGATTGCGAATATTATAATTTTATCATAAAATAAGCACAACAGAGAGTAATATTAACGTATTGCACAACCAGATATACATTATTTACACTACTTTAAGCATTTGTAACGACGGCTCATTAACAGAACTCACACCCCTCTATACTCATCAAGATAGACATATGGAGGGTCAGTTGGCCTGGGGGTATTGTTGGGTCTATGAAAGCACACTTGGCTCACCTTTTGCGCCGGAGGCATAACAGATGAGAACTGCTTGTGAGAAGGGCTCAAAGTCATTATTTTTTTGTTGACTTCATGACTTCCGACGCCTGTGTGTCCGAACACACAATAGACAAGACTTAGTTCATTTGTATGCCCCCTTGACAGAAAAGTTGTCAGAAGAAAAACTAAAATTTGAGTTCGCGCGCCAGGGAAGCGCAAACTATCAGATAAATAAAATTTATAACCTCTCCTTTAAGACACAGAGGGCAGTAAGGGTGTTTTTCGCACCCATTCCGTGTAGGGGTTCCTGAAGAAAGTTATGGCCGGTCAAAATTCTAAAAATAGCAAAAAGAAGGTTTGTCTAGGAATGCAGTAATTAAATGAAACCTAATTATATTTTTCGCTAACTTGTAAATGAAATATACCGAATGTTTCATGTCTAATTGCATTTAATGTTGGTAAAAACTGAATAATTTCTAGAAAAAAAAATATCACGCACAGAATTTAAATTGTAGCTTTCCGTGCTTCTTTATTCAAAATTTACATATTTGTCTCATTATGATCAAAACTACTTCAACAAGAGAAAGTTAAAAGTTAGTATAATAATCTTAAATGTTTCAACATAAAGTAAAACAATAATTACGGTCTACTATAACTCAATTAAATATCGTACGGTGAATACGAAAATTCTGCAGGGAAATTAACACTCTGCATCAATTTTAAATGGAAATTTTAACTCACTGTTATAAAACAAATTTCTGTTTGCTTGTTATACGTATGTATTACAGACCACTATTCTTAAATGTTTTCCTTCCCAAATTATTTGCTTTTTTATTTATTTAACGTTTAATATATATTGTGTAATACATAGTTGTAAATACATTTATTAAAAAGGAAAATTAGACACATTAGGTTTAAAAAATAACTCGGAATAGACTGAAATATATATATAATTCTACTCAATTACCCCTCTAATTAAGTAACAGTGATAAATAAAAAAAGGTGAACTTGAATGATTTTAACTTTTAGTTTTTAATTGTTTTGATACCGATTTCTTTTTTAATAAAGTGCTTTTTTGTTTCTTTTCTATCCTGTTTTATCTTTGATGTCTCCATCAGAAAAAGGTCATTTTATCAATTTTCATTTGATAACATTGGTCACTACATACAAAACTTTTTTTTGTTTCTTTCCCTCCTTTTTTTAAGACTATAAACCAATAGATATTCAAATAAAGTTATTGGCCAGAAAAAATTGATATAACATTTTCTCTCACCCCTTTATCTCAGGTATCATCCTCGTCACTTCAATATCATTCTGAATTCTAAGATTTCTTCAAGAACAGCCCGCCTATCGCTCTATAGAGCGAAAATAAATCAAATCACAAATCTTACCCTCTTATCTTCGAATTATTCTCCATTTACAAGAACTAGGGGTTAGCCCAAACGATTTGGTTCTTTTCTCCGTATCGATTCGGGGAGCGTAAGTGGCAGAAAATGGGGATGCCTCAGATAAAAGACCATCCTCTGCGCGTGCAGCCCCCCAAGCGGAGAAGGGAAAAAGTAGACGTAAGCATCACGGGCGACAAGTCGAAAATGATAGTTCAGCCCTCGGAAAAAGGGGGTGAGGCGGTTGCGGTTACGTCAGGTCTTGACCGTAATGACCAGGTCGACTAAAGTCTGGACGCCGCGTCGCTTTTGTAGCAGCGAACACCTTGGCTCGTTCCCAGGAGTTCCAATTTCCCTGTCATCTCCCCCCCCCTTCACGTACGAGGGGAGAGCGCTGATTGGTGGGTTTGTCGAAGGAAGCTACGCTGGGGTTTTTAAACGAAATAAATTGGAAACGCTTCGGTTGTTGGCGAAAGCTGAATTTTACCAGAAATTGCGGATGACGAACACCTCCCCACACCCCTCTTCCATTTTTTTTTAAAAAAAAAATATTGAGTTTTGTTATAAAAAAAAGAGTTTTACAAATACAGTCAAACCTCCATATAACGAATCTCTTTTCTGCGAATTTCTCTATTTTACGAACTTTTTCCTACAACCGAGCACATTTTACTATTTTCTTCGTAAAACAACCTCTAAACAGCGAAGTGAATTTTCTATTCAATGAACTTTTTCTCTAATGATTCGATTATTTTTTTTCTCACTATTTTTAAAGCATTTCAGGCCATTTTTCAAATGATTCTCTTTTTTTTAGCACATTGTATGGTGATCAAGGCCTTCAACTGGTTTTACAAGATGCTTTACTCACCTAGAGCGATAAAATTGACGTAGCTTTTTAAACAAAAAACTCAAGTAAAATTAACACTTTTTATAAGTGATTATATTTAAGGAAGTATGTGGTAATAGGCTTAAAATTACCCGGTTATAAAATAATGTAGATTTAAAATTACTCGTAGGCTTAAAATTAGAAAATGTCTCGTTAAAAGCTTCATTAATTTGAATGTAAAATTATTTTTTTAAAGTTGAAAATACAGTGTATCTCTGGCGATGTTTTTTTTTTTTCCTTCCTTGTTCCCTTTCCAGATTTCTTTTTGATGGGTAAAATATATAAAATAAATGGATGTTAGATTTTTAAAAAAGTGTGAATAATTACTTTTTTAAATTAATATATAGTGTTTATGAATTTAAAATTTGGTGTTTTTTGTGGTCTCTAAAGTATATTAAAAGATGAATCTCTATTTAATGAATTTTTCATATAACTAACTTTTGGGGTGGATTTAGCATACCATAAATGCCTCATTTTGGAAAGAAAAATATAACATCATTATACAATAAACATCAGTGTTTTTACATGGTTTTTGATTAATAATGGTGGATTGCTTTGAGTCCTGACTGAGTTCCCCTTGAAGCCTCATTCTACTAAAGAATACCAGATATAGCAATTATAAGTTAAAATATAATAGAGCTCTTAAAATCCTGTTCTGGCGTGTTGAAGAAATTAAGAAAGTGAGAGATATATATACCAATTGCTTTGAGTCCTGACTGAGTTCCCCTTGAAGCCTCATTCTACTAAAGAATACCAGATATAGCAATTATAAGTTAAAATATAATAGAGCTCTTAAAATCCTGTTCTGGCGTGTTGAAGAAATTAAGAAAGTGAGAGATATATATACCAATTGCTTTGAGTCCTGACTGAGTTCCCCTTGAAGCCTCATTCTACTAAAGAATACCAGATATAGCAATTATAAGTTAAAATATAATAGAGCTCTTAAAATCCTGTTCTGGCGTGTTGAAGAAATTAAGAAAGTGAGAGATATATATACCAATTGCTTTGAGTCCTGACTGAGTTCCCCCTTGAAGCCTCATTCTACTAAAGAATACCAGATATAGCAATTATAAGTTAAAATATAATAGAGCTCTTAAAATCCTGTTCTGGCGTGTTGAAGAAATTAAGAAAGTGAGAGATATATATACCAATTGCTTTGAGTCCTGACTGAGTTCCACTTGAAGCCTCATTCTACTAAAGAATACCAGATATAGCAATTATAAGTTAAAATATAATAGAGCTCTTAAAATCCTGTTCTGGCGTGTTGAAGAAATTAAGAAAGTGAGAGATATATATACCAATTGCTTTGAGTCCTGACTGAGTTCCCTTGAAGCCTCATTCTACTAAAGAATACCAGATATAGCAATTATAAGTTAAAATATAATAGAGCTCTTAAAATCCTGTTCTGGCGTGTTGAAGAAATTAAGAAAGTGAGAGATATATATACCAATTGCTTTGAGTCCTGACTGAGTTCCACTTGAAGCCTCATTCTACTAAAGAATACCAGATATAGCGATATAGCAATTATAAGTTAAAATATAATAGAGCTCTTAAAATCCTGTTCTGGCGTGTTGAGGAAATTAAGAAAGTGAGATATATATATACCAATTTTAGTATAGTATTATCATATCACCAATTGTTTAGATACCAGATTTGACAACAAATCGCTATATTGCTCGAAATAAATGCACACAAATCAAGATTTTTAAAAAAGTATTTTGTGGACTGAATTAGGAATTGAAAGGCTGCCGTTGCTAATCAGTATGATTAGAATGCTTACTATGGAAGCTATTAATATCAATCTTCGATTTGTTCTTTTTGGAAAGTGATAAAATGTGTGTCTGAAAGTGTAAATATAAATTAAAAATTCTTTATCGTTTTACTTTTTATTTTTGAATGTATTTACATTTAGAAATTTTAGATTATTCTTCGGTATTGTTCGGTTAGTTGGACACAAGCGAAAAATTGCCAAATGTTGCTACCTGCTGCAGACGAAATACCATTAATTGCAACCTGTCACTCTTCTTGCAGTTTTCTGAAGTAATGTAACAAAACTAATGACTAACAGTGTGTAACTTTTTGCTTATTTTTTTTCTTCGTTTATTTTAATGTTGAGCCTTATTTAATTTGTTAGCCTTATAAAGAAGCATAAACGAACATGACATCTGTGATTGCAAAACATGCGAAACGCAATGTTAAAGAAGTTATCAGTCAGACTTTTCAGATCAGTTCTCCATAAAGTGCTGGAACCATTATAGGAAAGAGTTGGATTTTCGCAAGAGAGAGTTGCCGTAGATCCCTAAAATTCAAATTAAACCCAACTGTTGTCATGCAACTCCCCCCATAAGAGGTTCAGAATTACTCCTCTAATTTTTCCTCCTTATTTTGTGTTAGGATTTTTCAGGCCGGCTGGTTTGTCGCTGGCCTTCTGCCCCCAAGGTTGCAAACTCGACCCCAGCCCAAGTCGGAAATATGGTTACATGGCATGTAAAAGATATCTAGAATGTCTGTTTGGCTTGAGTGTTCTCCGCAAAATTAAATCCTAGAACAGGTCCGCATCATCAGTGCTCAGGTGCTTCCATCTGCAGAGGACACTGGGCGTCAAAATTACCTGCTGCGATTGGTATCCGCCTATAGGGTGCCGCACTAAAAAGATGTACCAGCTTCCGGTAAATGTATTAGGTCTGCAATGGTAAAACACCAATCTGCGGGCCATTAGAAATTTTAAAAAAAGGATTTTTCAGGGCATTTTTGGTGAGCACTGGGGTATATTTCAAGCAACTTTACTAGGAGCAACACCTCGTCAAACTAATTTCATGCTCAAAATTTCGGAGATTTTATTTTGAAATTAAAAAAGTTATGAAGCTTTCATGCAACATTTTAAATATTTTTATTTAAAAATTCTTTTTTTTTTTTTACTGGTGCCTTTATGATCGATCACTCTTTGTATATATGTATGTTACCAGTGCCGCACACAAGGGGGTGTCCTGGGTTCCGGACACCCCCCAAAGCCTTGAGTTTTTATCGATTGATGTGTGTGTGTGTGTGATAATCCTATATATATATATATAACATAAAATTTAACTGTGTACTTGTACTTAACAATTTATTTTATTAATTAATGCTAGTTATTAATTCAATAATTTAGTTTTTACTGACTTTTGTTAACAAAATTGATAAAATCAAAAGAATCAACTGGTGTTGTCTTGAGGTATGATACGAGTTGGGAAACTTTCAACCATGGACTCCCCCCTTAAAAAATTTTTGTGGACGCTACTGTGTGTTACCATTTTATATAAAAGGCGTAAATTCTGTTACTTCAAAAATAACTAATTATTTCTTGAAATACTAAATCAATTTGTCTAAATATATAAAATTATCAGATTCTAAATTTTAACATATTATTTTATGGTATCATAGTTGTCTAATCTTTAAAATATTAAAGAAGGCTGTTTGATCGGGTCGCAGCTGGTTTTAATTAGTATTGAACTGTTATGTGTGTGATTCTTTTTATTATTTATCAATAATTATATCTATAATACGAAATGTATTTCATTTATCAAACAACAGACTTATTTTAATGTCAAATTGTTTATTTTCCCCTTTAATGGGCTAGCATTAGTTAATTTATAGATTACCAAGTTATTATTTGGAATAACTAGGTTCACAGTGTGAAATTGCTAATCTATTACGCGCTTTAACCGACTTAAATGGTTATTTCATGAAATACCTAGGTATTCAATGGAATAACTATAATTATAGGCTTTAATGGAAACCTAGGTGTGTTTCTTAATCGCATTGCAGACATTTCTAATTCTCAGTCTTTCCTGCGCTATTTCATACAAATACAAAACTAAAGGAGTAATTAAAGAAAAACCCCTCGCTAATTTCTCTACGCAAACTTTCCTTTCAAAACCTCCTTGAGACGGCTGGAACACTTCAAAAGCGAGGCACAAAATTAAAACCTCCCTCCTCTTCAAGTGCAGACGTCTCAAATGTGTGCCAAAAACTGCAAAGAAAAGACACATTGTTGCAGCCGACAGTGTTTACAATGTTATTAGGCAGGATCATTTGCTAATGGAAAAGACGAGTCTCCCAAAATTAATTTCGCCTAAAATCAGCACACCCCGGAAACGTGATGCTGTGAGCTCCCGGAGGCTCAGGAAAGCTAGCAGGAATGTGGGCTAATTATTCGGCGCTAAAGTGCTATTAGAACGCACACAGAATCTTTTAACTTTTATTCGCACAGCTTTAGAGCTTTGCAGGCGTTGCGAGGGATTAGAAACAGTCTGTGTTTGCCAGACATGGCACATGTAGAAAAAAAGGCATGAATTACATTGCGCAAATACTTGGATTGCTTGAAACTGCAGCGACTGAGAAAAGTAATGGTTTCAGTTACATTCTTTTTCGCTAAAAAAAAAATTAAGTTCTTTTTTTTCGGAACGAAAGATTACATAGCTGTATTTTTATCTTTTTAACAAAAGAGATCAAATTATTTTCTTTTTAGTTTTGTTCATTTTGAAAATAGGTTTGATGTTTCGGCTTTCTTTTAACGGCTCTAAGCTATTTTTTTTTTTTTTATTTATTTATAAGGAAAAATTAAGTGGGGAAAAAATTGAATACAAATTTTTTTGCTATACAAATATGCTAAAAGAGTATAAATATTTCTCTCTCTTTCTCCTCTTTAATAAGCTCACCAGTATAAAAGTAATTATCAAATATATAAAGAAAACCCCCTCATTTGAATTTCAAATCCAATGAAATTTTTTCAGCGATTGAATGTAATTATTTCTCTATCACTTGGTACTCTGAAATCTATTTGCTGTTTTAAAATTCGAGAGGTGTATTTTATTCTAACAGAGACAACAAAAAATAACCAAACAACCAAAATAATTCAAACAAAATTTTCATAATATTTAACACAATCAATTATTCAAGATCTTTGAAAAACACGAAAATAATGAATTACATTGATAAAATAATTTTAAAAGAAATAAAATTTTGATTTTTTTCGAATATAAATATGTATATAAAAATATTTTTACAGAAGTTCTCTCTCTCTCTCTCTCTTACACATTCGTAAATCTGACCAACCCTTCCATTTTTATAGAGAAAAAGAAGCTAGCATCGTAGAGCTTTTATCAGTTTTCTGTATTATTTATTGAAAGTTATTCACGTTTTTAAAGTTACTTAAAATTTCATTTTTAACATTTTTAGATTATTATGAACTGATTTTAAGAAATAAATCTCAGGGTAAGTTCTGATTAAGTTCGGTCTAAATTGTTATTCAGATTGTAAAGGATGATACAAAAAAAAATTTAATTCTAAAAACTGTGGAAAATAGTAATGAAAAATCGACTATATTGATTTTTGGATGCATACAGTGTGGCCGCTAGAGTGAGCTGTTACGTCAATAATTAAGGAACGGTAAAAGCTATAATCATAAAAGTGGGATCTAGGTGTAGTGTAATTGCCATGTGCTTCACAAACATTTTTTACGGTGCCCCCTGGCGGATAAATGGGAAAGCGTTGTTATCCCCAAAACAGTAGAAGATACATGAAAAAAGTCAACTAAAAAGTTATTCAGCATCATCGATTTGTGAAAAAGGACACCTTCCGTAAACTAATATTAAACGTAGTAAACGTAAGATGCATATTTCTTTGATTCGTAACTCCCAGAATTGGAACGCGACATAACGCGGAAGAAAAGAGAAAATGTCACACACTCGTGACGTTATGATTAGTGCAATTTTATTGGGTCCAGCCAGCGTTTCTTACCAACTTTATATGGAGGTATCAAGCTTGCTTTGCGCGTATTACTATGCACAATAAGTGGAACATCCATTTCTGGTCGCTGAATAATCCTAGATGTGCTGTCGAAGCTCGAAATCAAGTTGTCTGGTCGATAAATGTCTTGTGCATACTATTCAAAAACAGATTGATTGGCTCGGTATTTTATGAGGGCACGTTAAAGTGATCCCTATACTTGTCATTACGGAATGACGTACTAACCGATTTTTTAGAGGATTTGTCGTTCAGTGACCTCCGAAATGTATGATTCCATCACAACGGTACCCGCCGTACAAGGTATCACTTGTCACATAATACATTCTAGACACATTCCAGCAACATGTCATAAGGTTGTTGGAATTTTGTTCAATAGCCTGTACGATCACCTTGTCTGAACCTATTGGACTATTTTCCTGGGGGATACACAAAGAAAATGAGTGTGTGCAACACCTCCAACCATTACTTTAGGAACTTCGAAACTTTATTACGTACGGATGCTTGTGCCAGTGTGTCATGTTCAAGAAATAGTAGCAGGAAACAAAAACCTGGGTCTAGATGTTTATTGTTAATTGTTTCGTGCCTAACGGGACACATTCGTCCCAAGCAAATTTCAAAAAATTCTTTTGGGACAGAAACGCTTCTCTGTCTAATTGGAGACTTTCCCACCAGTCCTGTCAATATTTTTGAAGGTATTTTCACTCACAGAACATAGATGACACTACCGTACATAATGCAATTCCCGCGTTTTTGAAGTGTTGTAGCAGCTCATTCCATACTATACAAACGTGAATAGTTTAGTTTTGGGAAAAAACGCTTATTTTCTATTAAATTTTGATTGATCCATAAATCTAAGGCCAGATAAGTTACTCACGAACCGGATTACCTCTAATAAACTGGTAAGTGGCAAAGTTTTACTTCTGTTTTTATTATCGGGACATATATGTCCCTCTCGTCTTGGATAGTGGGAACACATTGTCCCAACAGTCCTATGTGATCATGATGCTAAGTAATTGCTACGAAACTAAATACGCAAAAGTAAATCGCCCCAAGAAAGATGGAAGCAAAGAAAATTTGAGTGCAGTGTGGCAATCGAATTCTACAAAAAAATCATGGAATGTGTAGACCTTTCAGACCAAATAGCAAATGTCTATGAATTAGATCGAAAATCTTGCAAGTGGTGGAAAAAAGTATTTTTTCGCCTATTGATCAGCGCAGGGGTCAACTCATTGATTGTGAACTCAAACATCGAAAAACCCCACTTTTTGATTTCATTGTACCCTTTGCAAAAGCCTTGATGGCATTCAGAAAGCTCAACGCACAGTATCAACGCCGTAGAAGAACTGGACGTCCATCCAAAACATCACGAAACTTACTCAGTTTTGGTGACCATCTGCCAGTAACAACAAAAACATGACGGGCGGCGTTGCCGTAAATGTGCACAACAAAAGAAGGAATTGCTCACTAAAATAGTGAGCATGATGTGTAATGTCCAACCGTGCATTGATTGTTTCAAACCATACCATTCACAGTTAAATTTTTATGACTAGAAAATCATAGGGTTTTTTTTTACAAATTACTCATTGATGACTAATGGGACACATATGTCCCAATAATCAGAACTGATGGGACATATATGTCCCAATCCTAAATCAGTGTTTAAAATTTTCCTAAAAATATAACATCTTAGTTTCAGCATTCTAGTGTGCCCTACTCATAGTTTATACTACCAAAATTGTTCTGTTGTGAGAAAAAAAACTCGTTGCGAAAGGGTTAAAGGACACCATTTTGAGTATGAAAGATAGATGAGCCTCATTTTCGGAAAGAGCTGTTTGGTTCAACACAATCAAACACATCTGTACTTAGTGCTTTTCATTTGTAACATTTTTGGTGCGCTAGATGCTTTTTTTTTTTTTTTTGTAGTAAATCGATGACACAAAACAACATTGTAATTGACTTTTTTCTTGTATCTCGTACTTTCTTGAGATAAGAATACACACTAACTCCAAATGTATCCACCAGGTAGTGGGTGCTATTAGCAGATTTTTTTGTATAGCGCATGTCAACTTTACTGTACCTAGACCGCACTTTTATGACTGTAGTTCTTGTTTGTCAAAAATTGTTGAAGTGACAAAGGGGGAACTAAGCGGGCACATATTTCTATTAATATTTCCCCGTTTTTATTTTTTTTTTATTTACCATTAAGACGAAATTCGTACATGCTGTAATTAAAAACAAAATATAATTAGGAATGTATAAGCATATTACCTTAAGAAATGATAAAAAATAAATTAAAAATACTAAAAACTATATAAACTACCCGTTACAACTTTTTCGCCATCTGAAATTACGTCATAAGATGTATTGCTTGGCGAAATGTTCAGTTATGTTGACTATTAATCAGAAAAAAATCTGTTTATCTTGCAGTTTTGGATGGATTTTATAAATTATTTCATGGTATCCAACTACGCAAATCATCAGATCTGGTTGGAGTTTTAAAAAGGTACACTTTTCTACTCTACGCTTGGACCAATGCTTAAAAAATAATTTTACAGAACTTTTATCAAGTTTAAGGACATCAGAAATTAAACTAGGAGATAATTGATGCACCTTGCTTTGATCCTTTAGTGAAACAATTTCAAACCACTTTAGGATAAATCAACCATGTAAACCATCTGACTAAAACAACACGAGGGCTATGGATGACGGACCTCGTAATTTTGAACCTCGGTCAAGTGACGAAAACAACACCTGAGCTGGCATCCACTCACCTAACTACAACAACTCACCAACGGGAAGACATTGAGACTCGATAGATTTAACGTGCATCAATTTCCTCTACACGGTGAGTCCTCAGTGGCACCAGGACTTGAGCCCGTTACACTCTGGCAACGAGTTCATGACTATAACTTAAAAAGAAAGGAAGGAAGAAAGAAAGGAGAGAGAAAAAGAGAAAGAAGGAAAAGAAAAGGAAAGAGGGAAAAAAATAAAGTAAGAAAAGTGGGGGGGAGACACCTTTTGGGGGGGTCCATAATATTTCGAAACAGTACAAAAAATGAGTTAGGTATACTAGTCTGTTGTGTAGTCAGAGTTAGTGATTAATTATTGTAAATTGATGAAGGAATCCAAAAAAAAAATTCTATTTCGAAACTGATTTTTTTCACCAATATTGTTAAAAAAATTTCACGAAAGAATTTAAATTTTAAATCCCAAGAAACTAAATGAAAACAAGATTTTCTAGGTTTGGCTTTTCTAGTCGTTTCCAATTTAAAAAGGGGAACTAATAACAACTGGAACCTTTTCATTTTTAATTTACGCTTGCCCATTTCGTGTAAGGAATTTAAATAACCTTAGAGTTATTTACAGCAGAATGAATTCGATTTGAGTCGAAAAATGAAATTCAATTCATTTCGAATAATAATGAAATTCAGCGGCTTTAAGTACAGTCGACCCAAGTTTTATATCGAGCAATACGCAAAACAAAACGAGCGGGGAGCAAAGATACATATATTTATAATAAAGGAAAGATAATGGAATATTTCTATCTATCCTCAAACCAAAATTATTTCTTCCAATTCTCAGCCCACCGAATGTAAAGAAATTATTTATTACATTTTTTTTATTTGTTTGTGGTGATTTTCGCACATTATTCAAATGACAAAATGAAAGTGATCCAAAGTCCTGACATATCCCCGCCTCGTCTTCATAATCCTTCTCCACGACACAATTTGCAAATCATCCTCATGAGAAGAAGAGGAGAGAAAAAGAAAACAAACACCCCCGAGAAGGGAAAAAAAGAAACGATTGAAGATGAGGGAGTAAAAAAAAGTGTGTGTGTGTCTTGCTTTTATTTAAAATGTAATTCTATTCTGACACCATGAAAATGAAGTGGATTTGCTCTTTCGAGAAAGACACCGTGAAATTAATTTTTGATGTCTTGTCGGCAAGAAATAAGAGGGGGGAGGGGATGAATCGGTATTTTCTTTTTGTCTAATGCGTGACATTATTAAATGAGGATCTTCAACCACGCATGCGTAAAAAGGAAGACAGTCGCAGGTGACATTTTCTTTTTGTTTGAAGTAATTGTTTCTACGTTTGGCCATCAAGAAAGATAAAAACTTGATCCTCTTTTTTGAGGGAGAAGGAAAGGGGTTACTTAATTTTTTTTAAAATCGTTTTGTAATGAGCAAAGAATTTGAGCTCAAGAAAATAAACTTACATATAGAGTACTATTATGTTAGATGTGTTGAAGCATGATTTTGTTACTTTATCGATTAAGAAATTGTATTTCAACTCCGCTTTATTGCACGAAAAAATTAAATCAAAATAAGTAATTAATTTGAAAGAAAGCATTAAAAATTACCTACCTTAGGAGGGCAAGGAGTCCTCCGGATGGTGAGATAAGGAAATTCCAGAAGAGGAAACCTGCTTAGGGTATCATCCTCCTCATTTCCCCGTGGTTCAGAATTACGAGGTCCGTCGCGAGTAGTCCCTTTGCTACTTTGAAAAATGCAACCCTAATAGATACAGAAATTTAAATATTTTTTATCTATTGAAAATATATTTGTGAACATTAAAACAGAAATTAATAAAAAACTATTGAACACGTCAAAAAATGGAACCCTGCCCTAATAAATCGCCATCAGTAGCGTAGACAGGAATTTTTCATGGGTGGGGGTGGGGGGTTTCCACCATTCTCGTATCATGCTCCAATACGCCGCCTAGCATATTCTTTTGATTTCGTCAATTTTCGAGACCAAAAAAACCAGTAAAAAGTTAATTATTGAATAAAGAATTAATATTAATTAATAACAAATACTTAATTGAATGTTTCATACTATATACATAGGATTATAATCAATCGAAAAAAATTCAAGGGCTATAGGGGGGGGGTCTGGACCTTAAGATCCCCCCCATATATATATTAACTTCCTTATATCCTAACTGTAGCTAATTTTTTAAAACTTTCTTGCATTTTAGAAATCACAAAAATTTTCAAAAAATATATTATAAATTGTGTTTTATAATAAATAACACTTCCTTCCCCAAATTGCCCCTTTTCCTTTTTTATCCAAATATGAAAAGGTATTTTCCCCCTCACTGTATTAAAGAGACCTTCCACTGAAACTTTCATTATAGTGCGGTTTTCATTTACTATAGGGATGAAAATATATTAAATGATTTTCATATGAGGCTTTCTTTCCTTACCATTTTGAAGATAAAAAATTACATATTTATATATTAATATAGTTCTCTAAAAAATTTGTTAAAACATTTTAGTGGTTTTTTTCCTTTAGACTTTATCTATATAATCATTTGTTTCTCTGAATACGACGTTATAAAAAAACATATTTCTATTTTTAAAAAAATGTGTGTATGGAGAGATCACGTCTTCTTTTAACTACCACAGATCAAAACACAGATTAGCTGTACAAAGAAAGTCAGTAAACAACAAAGTAATGAACATATTTGCTTTTAGTTATAATTTATTGCTAATATTTTAAGTGAATAATTATAGTCTGTAAGAGTTGTAATCTATGCCAGTCTGTAAGTTATACCTTAAATTTTTGCTCATAAAAAATTCCTTTATTATAATTCATTTTTTTTTCATTTAAATTACTTACTGAATATATATATATATATATATATATATATATATATATAGACACTTCCATACCCATGGTTTTGAAAATGTTGTGCTCAATATGATTAAAGTTGTCCCTAATGTTAAAGATAGACTATGGTGGGAAAATTTCTACATTAAGTATTATAATACAATTTATCCTTATGGACTAAATGTATTATATCAAGGAAAAAATATTCTTAATGCTATTGAACAAAATTCTCAAGATTATTATTACAATAAAGAAATCAAAAAGACTAATAAAAGAAAAACTAGAGGTAATAGGACTAAAAGGTTAAGCAGAGACGAAAATGTTATTTCAAAAAGTATTAGCGATATATGTAATAGTTTCGAGAACAATTTTAATATAAAGCACATTAAATCTTTCATATTTGGATTAAGTAAGACAGAAATATGTATTACGGATAATATACTAAATTCAGATAAATTTATAGATAGTCATGCTTTACATATCATAAGAGACATTCTCAAATTTCTGAGGCATAAACATAAAATAAAATTCAATGTAAATAAAAAATATCAAACAGAATATTATACATTATTATATATGAATAAATCTTTTGATAATATTAATTTTTCTAGCATTTTTAAAAAACACATGTCAACTTTCCCAATTCAAAATATCACTATTAAAAAGGCTTTTAAATATAATAAAAAATAGGTAGATCAATTTTTAACTATAATGCACCTATCAAGCAAGAAAATTTAATATGTTATTGTAATGAATTTAAAGAATTCAAAGATAATTATCACCAGCATGTTATTACTGGTGATCTCAATATTGTAAAAGACAATAATCTTAGAAATATAATGAATAAAGGTACTGGTTTTAGACTTATGATTTCCAATAATAATAAAATTATCAAAAATCAGTTATATAATGATATTGAGCAATTCATTTACAAAATTGCTATTAAATATAGTATGCCTATAGAGGCATTCACAGAGTTTAAATGTAACATTACACAACAGATTAATAAATATAACTTTAGTACAGATAATAACATCTTTTTTAATAATATTAAAAATCAGATTAAAAAATTACAAAATAAATTTATTATAGTTTATATTGATAAAGTGCCTGGAAATTTTGCCTTCATTTGTAAATACTATTATAGTTTAATGCTCAACAAATATTTTGAAAATAATACAGCTTTTATTAGGTCATCAATTTCTGATAGAGAAATAAATAATCGAATTTTGGCTTTTCGTAAACAATTAAAAATGCAAATTAATAATAATTTTAAATTTCCACATGTATTTCTTACTCCTAAATTTCATAAAGATCCAGTAAAGTTTAGAACAGTTACTAATGGTTTTAATACATATATCAGCAAATCAGGCAAAATTCTACATGAAATGTTACAAGATAGAATAAATAATCTAAAATCTTCAGCCATTCTTAAAAATAGTACAGAACTTATTGCACAAATTAAAGATTAAACGATATTTTCAGTTTATAGTTTAGATTTTGAAGATCTTTTTAACTCAATTAATATTGATGATATGATAAAAACACTAGTAAAATTACATACAGATAATTTGTTTAAAAATGTCAAATATGATAGATTTGGTTCTCTACTTAGGTTAGTTCTAAAAGAGAATTATGTTTATCATAATGGTAATTATTATCAACAGATTAAGGGTCTACCACAAGGTGGCCTAGCTAGCAACTGTCTTGCCAATTTATATTTACATTATTTTGAAAATAGTTTCACAGACAACTTAGAATTTTACTTTTTTTGTTATATAGATGATATAATCATTTTTGGCAAGCAAGACAACTTTAAACCTAATATTAATTTTCATCCACAATATCTTAATTTAATACAGACAAATAGTAACAATTACGAAGCAAATTTTCTTGATATAGAAATTAAATTAAAAGATTATAAGATAGTTACTAATATTTATGATAAACGAGAAGACTAAAATTTCAATATTATAGAAGTACCGCATTGGGAGAGTAATGTGCATGTATTTATATTCAGAAATATTGTTCTTAATTACACACTACGCAATAAATTTCTAGTTTCTAATAAATCAGAAAAAATAAAAAAATTATAAACATTTTACTAAATACTGTTTAATTCAAAACTACCCAATTAATTTTATTAAAAGATATTTAAATAAAGAAATTCTAAATAGTAAGGATGAAATTTCCATAGTTTTAAAAGGTTTATATTATAGATTTATTATTCTTCCTAGATAGTTTTAAATACCCCCAGTTTCTAGTTTTAGATAAAATTACTTTTTAAAAATTTATTATAACTTTTAAATCATATTAAGAGTCTCTAAGATAATGGTAGTATGTTTACAATTCTTATTTTATTACTTCTATTCTTTTCATACTTTTGCTAAGTGCTATTTTTAGGCCTTTGCTTTGTTTTGAAATTGTATTTGGGTCCAGAATCTGGCAATAACTTTTTTATTGTACTCAGATTTAGCGCGGGCTCTGCATTTCAGTAGGCAATTTTTAGGTAAGTTACCTTTTCCTTATAATGGATTTAGATTTCCTATCCATTATTTCCAATTGGTATTTGCTCGGTATTATTAACAGAAAAGGGGGAAGGTTGGCTGGCCAAAAAACATGTTCAACCCCACTTTTATACAACAACAAAAAAAATTTTAAGGAAAATTGTATGTATACAAGCTGTTCTAAGTTAGCAATGTTGATAATACTGAAGAATCCATTCTTTTATATTTTACTCTGTTACTTCAATTTTTCATATCTCCTTCTAAATTCTGTTTTCTTGTTATCTAGCAATTGCTATTCTTTTAAGTATTAATCATGTTAATTCATCTCTCTCTTGTAGAGAAATTTTGATTATATATATATATATATATATATATATATATATCAACCTTTTTTAAATTACTATATTAATATATTAAATAACTTTAATGTAAAAATGAGAGAAGAATTTGTTTATAATTTTCATTTATTTTCCGTTCAAACAGACACGTTACTACCACAGTGTCAGTGATACAAGCTGTTGGGACTCCAAGCTACAGGGGTCCCAACATGTATACGCAAAAAATTCGAAAAATTTTATCAATTGTCTTATTAACATAATTCCCGTAAATGTTTATAAAATCGTCTTTGAATGTTTTTATGTATTTATTTATCCAATGCCCGTGCTTTGCTTCTTGACCATTTGACGCCGAGCCTTGCAGTACCGAATGACGACCCAAACCGGTGTTTCACGGATAATTTTGACAAATTCAACATTTCCTTTTCCTTTCAAAAATAGAATTGTTCTCTTCTAGCCTGCTTAAGGCTTATTATAATTTTAAAAAAAGGAAGGATTTACATATTTTATTGCTACAGTTATAAAATTTGCGAAGAAAAGTCATTATTTTATGTTTTTTTAACCTTAAAAACAAAAAGTGGCTGTGGTAGTAAAGTGGCCGTGGTCTCGATCTCATGGTCGACGTATCACTAGTTCGAGTCATGGTGCCACCCATCCACCGTATAGAGAACGGAAAGACTTTTCAAACAGCTAAAATTTTTCCATGAACTCTGTATCTTTGTTCCCACGATTATAAACCTTTAAAAGCAAGTATCATTTTACTCAAAATAATGGAAAGACGAGGGGTGGTATAAACTCAGAAAGAAGTCCGAAAAATTCCTATCCAAAGTAGCTTATCAAAAAGATCGTTTGAAATAAAATAAAGAAACATTTAGAATGGGGAAAAGCCATTTTAAACGTCATTTGCTTGTAAGTTACTATATCCTTCCGTCTGTTGATTGGTTGGTTGTAGATTAAAAATCCAAAAAAGTACCTATCAAACAACTAAACTAGTTCTTAATTAGTAAAGTTTTAAAAAATGAATATTTACTTTGACATTTTCAAATAAATTTTAGTAATGCAATCATTTTTATTTATTTTTAGAAAAAGAAGCCCTCTAGGAAATTTGATGTAGAGCCCACTCAGGACTGGCAACGCCAGTGCATTCCTGCTAAAATAATGGCGGGTTTTTTATCATTCTAGAGAAAAATCAAACGTTCGGATAGTCAAAGGTAATTGAAATGTGTAATAAAAATATAAATATTTCGTTAAAAAAAAATTTTTTTTTTTTGAAGACCACGTTTGATTGCCCAACAAGACTGTAAGTTCCTCACCCTCGTCCCAAAGTGTGAAAAATGGAAAAGATTTCGTTACCTTACAGTTTTAATAAATTGATGAGCACACCTCAGCTCTCAAACGACTCGATTAACTTTTCCGGCACAACGCGCCGGACCGGCCTTTTACAGTAATTGGACAACCAACCACAAAGGCGAACTCTTTAACAATAGGCGATCGCACGTGGCAACTGTAGTCCCGCCTATCCACCTGGACCTAAACCAATAGTGAGCGAGAAGAGGCGTGGTATTTGCGCGCAGAATCCAAACGTCCGTCTCTTCCGAGAACTATTTTAATTCGCGATATGACGTCCCGGCGGGCGTACATAAAACGGCATTTCATCGTAATCCGGTGATTTTGAATTGTTGCGGTTCTTGCGGTCATTCCTTGGGGTGGAAACTTGTGACTTTGTGTGGGTGTCCAATCAACTGGGGGCCTAACTCCTTTTGGAAAGAAAAAAAAATGTGATGGGACCCATATCAGCTCACCCGACATAATATAAATAATAAACTATACAAACTTTTTGAAATAATAGTAAAAAAACTGGTAGAACTGTTGGTAAAAATGAGAAATTCTGTTTTCTGTAGTTACTGTTGAAAAAAAATGACATCGGAATTGGAAATCGAAACTTCTGAGGTGTGTCGGGTTTTCTAATTTTGAAAATTTGTAACAGTCTTTTTGAAGAGTTATTTGCCTTTTTTTGTGGAAAGATTGTGTGGGACTTTTTTCACTCAGATTGAAATAAAGTTATTGTTGTTTTTTGAGTAGGTAACACATAACTAGAGATCGAAGAACAATAAAGTCTGGCTACTACTAATGAACAATACGTACCGAAAGATATTCATACTTATAGCTTAAAACAATATTTAAAAAAAAAACAATTTAGACAACTCTCAAGTGCATTAAATTAGCAAATATATTCTGTATAACGTAGGAAGAGATCTGGCAAACGACTTACGGCAAAGAACTTTGTTAATCATCATCTACACCACGCCAAACGACAAGAGATCTGTTCACAATACTGAATGCACCAATTTATTTCCTAAAAAAAACATTTCGTTAGACCAGTCATCTTCAATTGCCCCGTTAGAACAATAAATAGTTGAGTAACTACAAGAAAAACGAAGAGGCTACGAGGAACAACAACCCAATCCTGCTGCACTCAAAGCAAGATGCAGTTTGTCGGCTGAATTGCTACAGTTCATCTTTCTCCCAAGAACCGTCCCCATTCAGACATCAAGCTGTTCACCACAGGATCTGCAACCTGTCTTCTACTCAGGTAAGCTTTTCTACTCATTAATAACATACATCACAATGTTGTTTACATTTATGATCAGAATAAATACCTTCATGCAACTAAAATGTGTGGCCGCTTTCAGAATAGTTTGGCTTAGTATAAAGCTACCATTTAATTTAAAGAGTTATTATCATTAAACGACTCAGCCCTATTTCAATATCATGTTAAATGTAGTACGAGAGTTTTTCAATGCAAAAACTCGAAGAGAAACGAGTTTTTTGTGTGTGTGAGTGTGGCAAAATAAAAGATACATGTATACATGAAGTATATCTCAAATATATTCACTATTTTTCCATTGTTTGATCTTCCGTTCGCTTATCTATAGCTGAAGAAATGTAGTTTCTCGAAATGTGCCTGTCTTAAAGTAAATATAGTGTTGGTAGAGATACCAATAAGAATAATACGAAAAGAATTGATTAGATGAAAAACTGATATGACAAATTTTTTTGTTTCGTAAATAGCCATGATATATTTACCTTTTCTTCTCCACCCCAAATTATAATTATCTCTTAAAATGTTATGGCCTATACCAGGTTCCAAAATTTCGTTAAAAGGAAGACATTTTTTTCTTTCCTTCTTACCTTTAGAATGTATGGAGTAGTTCTGTTTTCTGTCCCATTACATACATTATATTGCCCACATTATCTAACCTATCTTACATTATCTAAGAAATTAATTTATGTAAAACAAAACGTTTTATGACAGTAGAATTCCTCAATGTGATAATTTACATTGAAATTAACCATTAATTTACATTTGTTATTAATTAATGTGCAAAAAAAATATGTTGATAGAAAATTTAGTTTTGAGAATTAATTTTGTTTCCAGAAATAGATTAAGCTGAGAACTAGATATGGCATTTAATATTTGATCTATTTTGAACTAAATCCAGAGCGAAAAAGGTTTATTTTTGCATATATAATTGCATTAATAAAATTAAAAAATCTCAATACATTAAATTTTTAGCAATGTTTTGGAATGATTAACGACCCTTTTTCCATCAGTGGTGCACATAAGGGAGAGGGGAGCACGGGTTCGGAACCCCCTCCCCATAGCCCTTCATTTTTTCCCACTGTTGATTATAATTCTATGTGAAAACTTTACATAAAATTTAATTAAGTATTTGATACAATAATTTATTTTATTAATTCTAGTTATTTATTCAATATTTTATTTTTTTACTGCTTTTTGTTCCCGACAATCGACAAAATCAAAAGGATATGTTTGGCTCAGAATCGGGGTATTATACGAAAATGGTGAACTTTTAACCCTCGCTCCCCTCTGAAATTTTTTATCTGCACCGCTATATACCAGCCTTCTTGTGCAAATATAATCGGACCTTTATTTGACGAAGTCACCAAATCCCGAAAAAAAAGTTCATCTTAAAAAAATACTTTATGTGCTTGATTCCAGGAAAAAGTTTGCAAAATAGCAAAATTCGCTAAATACTGGTTCGTAAAATGGAGGTCGTACCGTATATAGTATACTTTTTTTCTGGATTTTTAAAATAAGATGCAATTTTTTGTTTGTTTGAGACTATAGAAAAAGGATCATAAAGTAAACGTACGACTCGGAGAATATTTTGGGGTGTACTAATATTTTACGTAGCTTTACTTAAATCTTTGCAAATAATGTGGGATAGTAATTAAATTTATCTTATTTCAGTTTTCAGTTAAATCTAAATATATATAGAATTAGTATATTATTAAAGTTGATAATCTATACCCTTCATGTGCAAATGAAATTTTATAAGGTAAAAAAAAATCAATAATAGATCAATAGAAGACAAATATAATTAAAGGTAATACAGTCGCATTTTTTAACTAGATTCTTTAATATGTTTCTCCTTTGCCATTCTTTGTTACGTTTTATGAAAAACTTGAGAAAGGGAATCAAAACTGTGACACATTACATAAATAATGAAAATTTACATATTACATGATGAGTATATGTGATTTTATGTATTTTTTATATATATAATTCATTTATTAAATTTCCTCTCGTCAGTTTTTTTTACTTAATAAAGACACTGGAATGTAGATTCTTTGTTTTGCTAAGTGAAAAACCTTTTCTCATAGCCAGTTTCAAAAATCATTGTAAATCTAAATGTTTCCTTTTTTCCTTTTTTTTTTTATTTTTTTTTTTAGTCATTTCATTTGAAATATAGTAATGATTTTAAAAACCGTATTTTAAGATTACTTATATTCTTTGTTGATAAAATTTTTTACCATTAACTAAGATATTTTTTTCAGCAGATGCTACCAACATTAGATGACTTGATTGATATGTAGAAATTATTGTGAGAGAGACCTAGTTTTAATTTTCTGTTAAAACTGATTTGTGTGTTGGAGGCATATGTTATTGATCAATGCATTTGATTTTCCTTTTACATCAGAAAGAAATTCTTAGTATGTCATTGAGATATTTTTTTGCTTTCAAATAATTAAATTTTAGTTCTTACAACTCGAAATCAACGAGTCATTTGCAAAAATTCCTGTATTCAATTTGTACTGTGTTTCTTGATAATTAAAGAAATGTACCTTTAAAAAAATGATGCTTTGCCTTTGAAATAAATGGCTTTGACGCTTTCTGCCCTCTGCGTTCGCGTTTAATGGCAATAAATGATTTAACTCCATTGCAAACTGCATTCAAGTTTATATGTATCCAGTGTGCTCACAGCTTACCTTTGGTAATGTTCTCAGCACTTTTCCAGCTAGCATTAGGTCATTAACCCCCAGTGCAGGTTTAAGCTCATTTCGGGCCTTGGGCGCAGAAAATCTACGGGCCCCCTTGGCACAGGCAAATCGAAATTTATTACCAGAAAACCTGGTTAAGTCCAGCTTATCCGCACTTGGGTGCCCGCGCCAAGAGCCCAAGGATAAACCGGCACTGTTAACCCCTAAAACTGTCTTTTTTTTTGTCCCAAAATGTTTAAAAAAAAGGCACATTTTTTATTGCATATAACTAAGCATAAAACTTAACAAAATGTGAAAATGGAAGAATTTTATTTTAATTTTCCATTTCATACCATTTTTTATTTCATAATTGTGGAATACAACCCCCCCCCCACACTTCTAAATGTTTGCTTTCTATAAGTACGCTTTGTTGCATGTTATGAAGAATGTTTCACATATCTTACAAGATTTTCTCTCATATTTACAAAAAAAAATTCATTCTTTTTCAAACGGTTGAGGATTTTGTGTGTTGGTGTGCATATATATATACACACTCACACATATTGAAGCATGATGTGTGATACTAAATCTTACATTGCAACAGGGACAGAGATAATATCGACTTTTTTGGATTATCTTTCCATTTTCATTTCTTCTCAAGCAACAAATTGCACATTGCCTTGCCGATTCCTGTTCTTTCTCATATCTATATTTTCAAGAATCTAAATTCCTGACTTCAATGAAAGCGTCTTCATCACGAAGAAAATCACGGATGAGAAGTATTTCATTACCATGGAAAAATTGCATCTTTTAAAAACATTAACAATAATTATCTTACTATAAGAATTAAATATATGTGAAAATGAAAGATGGAAAGAAAAAATTTGAGTGCCCGTACAGCGACGAGCAAACCAGTTAAGGGATTAATTACAATAAAATGAATTTTCTCCCTTGTAAGCTACATTTAAGTTTATACGTATCCAGTGTACTTGTAGCTTATCTTTGGTAAGGTTCTCAGCATCAAAACTTTCCAAATGAGCATTTGGTCATTAATTATAAACTGTTGGCTTGCCATCGTGAATTCTTTTCATCCTTTGGCCAGTGTATATAAGGTTAATTCGTGTCTCTCAAGTCCATCTTGTACTTTTAATCCTCGGTTTCTGGTGGACAGTTGGCTTGCCATTATCGGTCAGTCAAGCCCCCTAGTTATTAATTCCTATCTCATTTGCGTCCAGTCTCTCGTAATTAAAGGTTACTTTTTTCCAACACATTATGTATATTTTGCTGTAACTTCTCATTCAGAGCAAAAAAAATAACGGTTTTTCCTTCTTCTTTTTTTCTTAGAAAATACTCATAATTGTTTACTTTCTTAATTAAGAAAAACTCCTTATGGTGGGTGGGCTCTTTTCTGGCTTTGAATTTTGACCGAGTAGTATTTCATGTTGGGTTACAGAAAAAAATGAAGGTGAAATGCTGTTTTTAAGTAACGTAATTTACTTTGTTTAGTTGTGGCTGTCTAATCAGATTCAATCAGTTAGAGAGTTCTGGTTCTGGTCCTTCCCCCCCCCCCCCTCTAAATTTGTGTGTTGTTTGAAATGTATTCGGAGTTTTTCTTAAGTTTATATTATTTAAAAAATGTTAGTTATACTGTACGGAAACCTTTTTAATATCTATGTAATGTAGTGACGTACACAGGAATTTTTCAGGAAGGGGGGGGGGAGGAAGGGTCCAGGGTCGAAAGCCCACCATTCTAGTATCATGCTCTTATGCGCCTCCGAACGTATTCTTTTGAATCCGTCGATTTTTGAGAACAAAAAACAGTAAAAAAATTGTTTATTGAGTAAATAATTAGCGATAATTAATAAAATTAATTATTAATAACAAATACTTAGTTAAATTTTACATATTATATACAAAAGACTATAAACAATCGGGAAAAAAATCAAAGGCTTTGTGTGGGGGGAGGGGTCCGCGGACCTGGGGACCTTGTGTGCGCCACTGATGTAATGTTTTTTATTGAACTCAGTTTTGAGAAATCGGGATAGATTCTATAATCCCAGCCAATTTTACCAACGTATATATATATATATATAAATTTTATATTTTATTCATAAACTTTTTTCTATTTTCAAAAATTTAAAAGGTGTTTATTTTGAACTTGAAGTACAATGTATAAGTGAATATAGTGTGGTTCAGCCTCCAGTCTGTGAATATCCTTTTTCCAATACTATTAAAATAAAGTCAGACCTCTATGTAACGCAGTCGTTATATCCGGAAGAAAGGTTCGTTACGTGAAAAATTCGTTTAGTAGGGATTCATTTTTAAATATACTTTATAAACCATTTGAAACGAATTTCAAATTCATAAACGCTATTATTATTTTTAAAAAAAATAATTATTCCCAACCAGTGGCGCACACAAGGGGAGAGTCCTGGGGTTCCGAACCCCCCCCCCCCCCAAGCCTTTGATTTTTTTCAATTGACTATAATCCTATGTATATAGTACGTAAAGTTTACTTCAGTATATGTTATTAATAATTAATTTCATTAATTAATGCTAAATATTCATTCAATTACTAATTTTTTACTGTTTTTTGTTACCGAAAATCGACGAAATCAAAAGAATATGTTGGAGCATGATACGAGAACAGTGGACTTTAGACCCTGGACCCCCCTTCCTTGAAAAAAATTCATGTGCGCTATTGTTCCCAACTTTTTTTGTGAATCAATATCTATTTATTTCATGTATCTTATCCATCAAAAAGAAATTTGCAAGGAAAACAAGGAAAAAATACCCTGTGCAGAAATACATTGTATTTTCAACTTAAAAAAAAATTCCATATTAAAATTGATGAATTTTAATGACATTTTCTAATTTTAAACCTGCAAGTAAATTTAAACATATTTTTTCTTTTTTTATTATTATTATAATCAATAATTTTAAGCATACATTACTTGCATCCTACTGGTAAAGTCTGTTAATTTTGTTTTAAAAATAATTTTCCCTTATAATACATATCACATCTTTTCAATGCATGCGAAAATTCTTCAGGCGTACTTTCCTCACGCTGTAATTCCCATCGAATTGTTTAAAATGATTTTATCGTTTCATCATACAAAGGTCCAGAAATATGTTAAAAATAAGAAGAAAAAATTCGGATCACAACAGAAAAAATTTGATAAATAGGAAATGAATTTCGCTATTTAGAGGTTATTTTACGAAGAAAATTGTAAATTGTTCTTGGTTAAGGGAAAAATTCGTAAAATACAGAAATTCGTCAAACAGAGGATCTTAAAATAAAGGTCTGAATGTATTTATTTTCTGAAAAAAATTAATGGCTCTTTTATATAATCAATATAGTTAAATATAGTTTATATCAGTGCTGGTGTATCCATTGGGCACTTGGGATGGGCACCTAGGGGCTTGGGGTCTGGAGGCGCTCAGAAAAACCCGGATAAGCTCAACTTAACCAAATTTTCTGGTTATAAATTTCGATCCTCCAGTGCCAAGTGGGCGTGCAGATCTTCTGCACCCAGGGCCCGAAATGAGCTTAAACCGGCGCTGGTTTATATGTTTAATATATATCAAAGCATATTCATAAAATATAGTTAATATGTTTTAAATAAATATGCCTTGTAACAAACTAAATCTTCTATTAACAGTCCAGAAAATCAAAATATAAATTCAAAGTATTTCAATTCCTTCAAGATGAAATATGTTTATGCAATTCCTATTTTGTAATACGAAATTTAAAAAAAAAAGAGTATCAAGGGATTTTTACCTTCGAATAAAGCACCAAAAATCTCATTTCTTTATATTATGAATTAGCTTTTTTTTTAAAAAAATTGTTGCATTATTTAAAAGAATGAAATGACTATATTTTAATCCGTTATACACTCGAAAAAATAATTTTTACGAAAACTGGTTAAGAAGATCGCAAACAATGAATAAAAAATTAAAATCTTTGAGCTCTTTTTTTAATTTAACAAAAGTGAGATGAGTATGAAATGTAATCCGCAGCCTTAGCTTGGGCAAATATTTTAAACAAATTGAAATACCTTGTTGAAAAAGATTGAAAGTTGTTACCTCTTTGCATTATAAGGATAACAGTCAAATGGTAAAGGACCAATATGTATTTTATTTAGATCTGAGCGCAGGGTAAACTTCTTTCATCGAGAGTACATAAATGGTAGCCATAAATTATTTTTTAAATTTAAATAAAAATAGCTTTTTATAAATTTTTACTTTATATTTTTTTCTATTAATTTCTTTTCTTTTCACTTCTTTTGTACAGAAATCACGGAAATTTTATACATTTCTTCCTATATTTAAAAGAAATATTTTCTGAATACAATTTTCTATATAAATATATTTTTATGTAAGTAATAATTTTCTATACAAATTTATATTTTAAACAAAGCTAAAAGTAAATTAGAATTATTTTACATGCAGATCTGGATATTTAAAAAAAATGATAATTTCTGCATATTATAGTATTAAAGTCTTGAATGTATTTTTATATTTTGATTGTACATCAAGACTTACTTTAATTAGAGCAGATTTTGTTTTACAGATCTCACAAAACACTTTAACTGTCCTCTTAAACTTCTTATAAGTTAAATAAAAATTGTCTGTTACTTTCTAATAAGCTATTTCACCAAATTGTAAGCTTCAGTCAGATACATAGAATAATATTCTTAATTGATTTGATTAGATTAATCATATACACGTTGAGTAGAAGTAAAAATGAATTATCACGGAAGTTTTAAAGGTTTGAAGACCATTATGAAATAAAATCCCTCAAGAAAATTTATGAATTATTACAGACATGTAGTTACAAGAACGTAGCTACAAGAAATTTTTCATGGAAGGCGGGTTCAACTCACATCTCAAATTAATTTCAAATTTCATTGTTTATTTTCTAGGTAAAAATAAAATGTATGTAGAATATTGATTTTTTTCTGAAAAAGTGAAAAAATCAAAATTTAATTTCATTAGAAGTTATCTGTTTAAAACCTAAGTATACAGAAATTCTTAAAAAGAAATGGGACACAAATATCACACCCGTCATATTTTATCTGTATATATAGTTTATATTCTCCCCATTTAACAATTTACCTCTACAACTCTGAATACAATCTCAAATTTTTTACAATATTTAAATTTATTTTATTTGGTTTTGTGATGCAGGAAATAAATTTTCTCAAAAAGTGGTGCTACCTACTTTAGTGAATCCAAAATTCTTACTGAAAGGAAAACTACATTTAAATCAAAGATATTTTACAAGGAGGATCCTGCTGAGTGTGAATGAAAAGCGCATTAACTTCTCCAATTTATTCGGCTTAAATTACTTTAAAACTCATTAAAATTGATGCGTGTGATTTTTAGAATAAATATACAGAATGAACTCAATTCTTAAGGCCTTTTTTAAAGCCTTCAAAACAGTATGGTCTGGACAACATTATCTAATATTAAACATTTGCGGCTTTCTTGAATCAAAAAGGTAATTAAATTAAAACAAGATTCATATGAGAAAGGTCATGAAATTCCACGATTTTTGAGGTTTGCGTCGGAAGTACTTTAGGTATTTTCAGAACAAGCGAATATATTTTTTTAAAAATATTTAGTGCCAGTTAGATTAGAATACACGTATAAAACTGTTTAAAGAATATTATTACAATAAAAAATTATTTAAATGCGATATTTTAGCAAATAATGAACACAGAATTACCTATTTTCAAAACATTCTTATTTTAGTAAAATGCTTCTGTAATAATAACATTCTATTTAAATACCTGTATAATATAATGCTTTAATTCTAGTTCAGGTTCTTTGCCTCTGTACAGATCCTGAACTAGGACTCTTGAAATATATTTCTTAGAAGTGGGGAGACTACTTATACCCATATTTTAATACATCAGAATGGAGAAATTTTAACAACAAAAAAAAACCCGATAATTATTTTGATTGGTAGTAACTCCGAAAAAAATGTGAATTTTTCAAAAATCCTAATTCAGGCTCCCTGGAGAAGTTTTAGCTATATATATAAGCAAATATTATAATTATAGAAGCATGTTTTATAAAAGGAATGTTTTGAAAATAGGTCATTCTAAGTTGTTTATTTTTTTGAAAAATATTACATTTAAGTAATTTTTTATTGTAATAATACTCTTAAGACAATTTTATACGTGTATTATAAGCTAAGTGGCACTAAATATTAAAAAGCAAATATTCCTTTGTACGCTTTTGCAAAATGACAGTTCCGATCAAAGTCGGATACCCTAAAAACAGAAAAGGATCTCAGTGACATCGTTTTCATATATGATAAATTCCCTCTTTTATTTTTCAGTAACACATCACTAGCTGAATTCATAATATTGCCAAAGCCATGGAGAAAAATATTCTGATTTCTACGTACAAGATAATAATAGAACACACAATCATTAAAAAAATTTTTACTCTGAAAGAATTTGTGTGTACAATTAAGAATCAATAAATTAATTTAATGTATACTTTTAGCTAAATGTAAATCATCCACAACTCATAGGAAGATTCTATTTTACCCTTAATGGGCTTAATTCATGTGACGTCATAGTCCCACGATAATGATAACCGCGTGTTTTAAGCCAATTAGTTCAAATTCAAAATCTCATGTGACATCATAGCCGCACAATAAAAGCAATCACGTGTTTCCAGCCAATCAGTTCATGCGCTTCGTTGTTGCCAACTTTTGATCTTTCTCGAAACTTTCTCTAAAAAATACAAATTTGTCAACAACCATAACGCACATAGGTAGATAAAATGCATTTCATTTAAAAGTACACGCACAAAATAGGATTTTTTTAAATTTAATTTTGAAATTGTTTGAAGAAATTTTTTTTTGTAACATTTAAGCATTTTTACCCAATTATAAAATGTGAAATTTTACCCAAGTTTTACAAGTAGAACAACAAGTTCAATTAGTTTGATGTCTGTTTTGAATTCAATGGAGAACACGTGTTTGTCTTTATCATGTGACCATCAGGAATCGAGTCCATTGTAATTATTCCAATCTATCACCAGAAAGATTATTTAATTGTTATTTTAAAAAACTGAAACCAAAATTATTAAGTGGTATAAGTTTCAAAAAGCATAATGTGTGAATAACAATGAACACGAGCGGTTGGAGTTGAATTGAATTTGGAAGTTTATTTTGAATTCTAATTACGGCGAGTATAAATATAAAGTAGTTATTCCATCTGAGTATGTAGCTGATTCATTTGACCTTAAGATATTTCTTAAGATTATCACGTGTTAACGATTTTGACATCCTGCAGAAATTATTCCTTTTTCAATTTTCAATCCAATTTTTCCGTGTGATATCGAGTTCAGAAAAATCTTCGATATATAATAATTTTCGATACAAGGATGTTCAATTATATTTCGATGTTTTCAGCAGAACGAGAATTCTTTCTTAGTTGGCTAGAGTGTGTTGAAATTTTTGACACAGAGTCCTTGCTTCAATAAAAATAAGACAATATATATATATATATATATATATATATATATATATATATCTGCCCAATCAATTCATTTTATGTAAAAATGTATGATATAAAATGTTTAAAACAAAAGGTGTTAAACGTCTTAAAGCCTTAAGACGCCAGCCTTAGGACGTTGTGCCCTAAGGACGCCTTAAGGCATGGGTCAACTGAGCCCGGGCTCAGGAGCTTAGTCACAGTGGGGGTCTCGTCTCGTTCTCGATTCAGCCTTAATAAGATCATGATTTGAATAATTTCAACGGTCAAATGATACTTCCAATTCTATTCTCCAAAAAACTGGAAATTTTGGACGATATGTCCACTGGCTACATGTGATGACCATCGTCCACCTACAGGCCTAGGCCTATCTTCATATATCATTATTACCCATTCAGTTAAAGGGCAGCAGTTGGTCAAGCCGGTTACGTGTTTTGGGTTATTGTTTGTACGAATGTTTTACAACGTATATGCCCTGTACACTCTACTTTTAAGGGTCATAGGTGGGAACCTACATTTGTGAAGGGGCCCAGGGCCTCAAAATGTTTTAAGACGTCCCTGTCTATACGGCGTGTCTTCAATGGTATCAGGACTTGAAATGATACGCCGGCCACGAATTCGTGACCATGACCACTGACACAAGATTTTCGATGAAAAATAGTAGAATACCATTACAGATTAAGAGTTTAAATTACACCTTCTTTAATAAACCATTGATAGTATAGATTCTAGATACGTATATTTACGTAAAATGTGATAAATCATACAAATTTGAAAAAAATAATATATGAATTATTACCAATATAAAAGTAAAGCGATACTATTACTAACAAATATGATTCTTTAGTAAAATACATAAATATGTTTTGTTCAATAGTACGTTGCTACCTATAGCTGTGGAGATTTTTATCGACATACAATTATGCGTTTTCAAAAGAGGCTTGGGAGGAGGGCAATTAAGAATTTAATTTGTCCTTGCATGCATTAATTTGGAGCACTAAAAGCAAAGCAGAATTTGGAGCTATTTCATTCGAACAACATAAAATGAAATAAGAGGCCAAAAATTAAGATAAAATTCATCTAAAAAAATAGATAATCCCCTCTTACATTAACATTTAGTGGGAAAGAGTATTCCATAAGAAGAATACTGATGTGGAATCTATATCATGAAAAAAAGACGTTTTGTACATATTTAGGACGGAAAATTTCATAAAAATATTTTTACTTTCATTTTAAACGTAACTTACACTTGATCGCTTTCTTTTTCCATTTTTAAATTTTCTTATGCCTAGTCTGCAGTATCATCTTACCATTTATTAATAAATTTCATCAAATAAAAATTAAAATTTTTAAATGTGTGTAAATGTTAGTATTCTTAAGAATGGGAATCTAAAAGAAATTTACCTAAGTTCTCACAAAAAAAAATAAAGAATATCGAAGATTGTGTTCTAAATCAGCGTATCACTCGCGCGCTTACATTAGAAAAACTTACAAAATGGAAAGTTAAAACCTGTGTTTAATTTTTAATTTTTTACCCTATCATATTATTATACCATCATTTCGTAATTGGCAGTTAATATTAGATTTCTATACATACAAAATTCATTATAAGAATATATATGATTAATTTCTTTTTTTTAAAAAAATGCTTTAAATATACAGTCGACTCTCGCTAATTTAAACTTTCGATAATACGAACTTTTCGCTAATTCGAAGTATTTGCTCAGCCCCTAGAAAAACTCTTGATATTTCGAACTAAAACAATAAGTTTTGGTACACTCAGTATTTCGAAGTAAAATCTGTGACTGACCAGAATACAACATGCTATAATTCGAAGTGATCTTATAAAACTCTCAACAATTCAAACATTCACTATCATGTAGAGCCCTGTAGCAAACAGGTTAGAGCTTACATGTTTTGTGTTATATTGTCTCTGCTTTGGCTCTCCTATAACGTAGCCTCTTTGACGACCATCGGAGTTGACTCCGACAATTCTGACAGAAGCTGAAAGTGTTGTTACTAAACAAACTACACAACTTTTCCCTTCAAAATCATGTTGATGCAAATGCTTTTCAAGCTTCATTTATTCTAGAAAAATCTTTTTGCAAAGTTAGATTGAATGCCATAAAACGAAACAAAAAAGATAACAGATGTTTTCTTCAAATAAAAAAAATAATTATGTACAGTATGTATTCTTTTAATATAGAACTTTTAGCTTCTGTATAATGTTTATACTGTATAGTATGTACTTTTTAAAAATACTTTAACATAATTTCATACAAATGTACAATAGTTGCTATAATACATAGTTTCAAATTTGAATGTGTTAAAAAAAATTTCTCTTCGTGAATTTTGAGAATTTTTTACTATCGTCTTGAAAATTCGTACTCTTGATAATTCGAAGTTTTACGTTGGTCCCTTCAACTTCGAATTATCGAGTGTCGGCTGTATATGCATAGATTTTGATGTGAAAAATAACATCGTATCTTTAATTTAATAACGGAGAATAGTGATGAAATTATTTTCTGCCTTGGAAAAAAACCTCAGCTAACATACATGGTGCAATGTCACACAGTGTACCCTTTTTTAAAAAAGTTTTTTATAGGGACAGTAACAATATAAATAATTTATGTGTTTTATATTCAGATTATATTATTGATTCTGAAAGTAAAAAGTCAGCTTGACCAGTCAACAATTTTTTTCAATTTCTTAAAAATTTAAGATATTTGAAGTTTTTAAAATTTTTATAAACTGCTCAATTTTTAAATTTTTTTAGTCATTTTAGTGATGTATGTTTCTTAGCCTTTTGTAAAAAAATTAGTATGAATATGAAAATTTATTCCTCTGTTGATTTTTAATAATAATTATTCTAGCTAAAACTGGAAAAAACACAAACATTTTTAAAATATTAATTTTAGCACTTTTTTTAAAAAAAATAACTAGATATCTCAGATTTATACATAAATCCACTCTAACCTTTATAGAACATATGTTTAGGAGTACATACAAAAAAATTTAAGACTCTACCTTAAACAGAAAAAATCCTTACAGGGATTAGAAAACCTTTATATCTTCAAAATTAAAAGTCTGAGAAAAACACATTTAAAATTTGTAAAGACATAAAGGAAAACCTAATAATGCCTATAAAGGTGTAATTTTTTTTATATGTTACTTTCCAGCTTAAGTTCTATTTTGTTGCTCTACTACTAGTATTCTACTTTAAACGCACAACTTTAATTAAATATATATGACTGAAATATTTTTTTAATTCAAAATATATTTTTACATAATATTGATAACATTAGTTACACCGACAGGTTATTCAGCCTAATCTTAACAAAATATTTTCACAAAAGTTTTAAAACACAAAACTTTTATGTACAAAATAACAAGGATACTTAGGCTAAAAATCACTAAGTTTGTACATAAAATTAAATTTTTTTCAGTTTTTTAAATTAGGGAGTTTATTAAGTTTGAGTTTTTGATGCGCAACTTTAATATACTAAAATATAGTACTACAATATGTTTACAATAATATAGTTTGGTACATCACGGAAGTATGTAGTTTTATCTGTAATACTTGTATTGCAAAGCCTAATTGCAGAATCAAACGAGGGCTGATTTTTAGATACATCATTTTCAGTAATATTCCATCTCTTCAAAATATTGTTTTTCAGAGCAACATGAGAACGTTTTAGCCATGGCAGTTTCTCAACAGGAAAAAAAACTTAATTAATTTATATAAATTATTTTTAAGACAAAAATTGGCCTTGAAGTCAATTTTAATTAACTATGAGAACTGAAAAAACTAAAAACATAATCAAGTAGAAATGATTTTATTAATGAAAATTGAAATTAATAACCATCTCACAACACTGAAAGAGTTGATTGGGCTCAAAAATATTTTTAATTAGTTCAATTTAAAAATGGAAAAATGCTTTAAAATTAAACCGAAACCAAAACTTAAGCTCAGAAAACTTTAGATATCTTAAAAATAATTTGTTATCAGATCTGAAAATTGGTGGAAAGCTTTCCAAAGATACAAATCACAATAAAAGACAAAAAAAAAACTCGGTGTGTTTGAAATTTGTATCTTCGCTAGGGCCTTAGGGCTGTCTTCGCTAAATGTACGAGGGTCTGGACTAAACGATTTTTTCTGATTGACTATAATCCTATGGATATAATACGAAAAATTTAATTAAGTATTTATTATTAATAATTAATTTTATTAATTAATGCTAATTATTCATTCAATAATTAATCTTTACTGTTTTTTGTTTCCGAAAATTGACAAAATCAAAAGAATATTGTGAGGAATGAGCTATCTCATCCCTCAGTGGGGGGGGGGGAGGGGGGGGTCGGAAGGAAGATTAGCCATAGTCAATATAACTTCAATTTATTTTTCCGATACGAACAACAAGACACAAATTTTATTAACCAAAGTTTCGAGATGCACACTCAAACACAAAATATGGAAAACAATAGCGAAGCAGACGAACCTTTTAATTTTTAGCGATATAATCTAATTGATTCCTAATTGACAAATCGTCAACTTTAATATTACAATAATCAGCTACGAAGTACCCACGCCTTACTTCACGTTTAATCAATCACTCTGCTAGCCGTAACAGTCAAACCTCTCTCTCTCTCTCTAATCTCTCCTCTAACCCGAAAGTTTAATCTTTATATACAAGACTTAACTACCATACTCACATCTTCTTCTTCGAAAGAAGTCTTTCAATAAATTAAATTTTAAAGACCCATTTTCCCCTAAGAGGATTTTTAGTTAGAAAAATCCAAATAGAGACCCATGACAATATGTTGAACGGTGTATTGGACAATGATGTGAGAATAGTGGACTTTCGACCCTAGAAAAATTATTTTGTGCACTATTGATCAACTTGGATAAAAATGAGGAGTATGATGAAATATGCTGCTCTCCACATAATACAGCAATATACAGTATTATGTTATACATAATATACAGTATTAATGTACATACAGTATTAATGTTGGAATACTTTTTTATCCGAAAAAATATTGCAAATCTGGGGCCTATTTTTTAACATTAGAAGCAAGCCTTAAATCTATTACTAACAATCGTCTCTAAACTTTAGCAACGCCATCTTGAGATAAATTTATGAACTACATAATACAAATGAACGTGATTGAAGTAAAATGAAGCTTCGGAGTAAGGAAGCACTTTCATCAATATGGAAACATTTCTAATCTCATGGTAAATATCTTACTACGTTATTTTATTTATTTTGGAAAATGATCCTCCAATGCATAATACTTTTCTCTCGTTATAGCAGGATGGTAAAATACATTTTTTTGGTAAAAATAATATTTCGTCGGTGAGTGAAGGTTTATTATTAACGTCGCACTATAAAACAACACGAGAGCTATTGGCAAAGGACCTCGTAATTTTGAACCATGCAACCCCAAACCATGGAAACACAAAGAGAAACTTTGAGATAAACATTATTTCGAAATAAATCATTTTTGTATACAACTTTCTTTTATGCTAACCAGAATGAATTATCGCACAGTTCCGCAATTCGCTCAACATAAAAACAGAGTCTGTGTAAAAAGAAAGTAACAAATATTTCCCTCGCGAGCTACTTTATTTTAAAATTCCCATGGGAGGAAAATATTGTTAATTTGTGATAATCGGCCCTCTTTCATTTCCTGGCTTCCCGTGCTGCGAGAAGTCATAATTACCAACTGGCAGACTGATTCTGCTGGATTTGCTATTGACTTAATTCAGCTGCAATCCAAACAAAGCCAAAGGGCCCCAAGTATTTGCACAGCGGGATGGATTAACTTGCCTTCAGGGTTATTGATTATTATTAATCTAAACACAAACGCAAAACAAGTGATTACAATGATTTGAACAGCTGTTGAACCTTTACAAGCAGCAGTTCAATTAATTTGATTGATATTCGAGCTATGTTTAATGAACGGATTGTATCTTTCCATCGAATTGAATGAAATGACCAGAAATTTAAATGACGTATTCTCTTAAGAGGATTTCTTTCTCTGCAATAAATTGTTCGATTTAAATGGGTCATTTTCAAATAAGATGAATATCTAGCCAGAAAATTCTAAAAGGTGAACGAGATTTTTTTGTAAAATAAAATAAATGCGATATTTGAAGATAATAGTGTTGTGTGAATAAATGTAACAATTAAGTGAAAAAACATTCAATAATAAAGTGCACGAAAATATTCACACTAAGATATTAAAACTTTAGTGTGATAAGATCACGAGACTGTGTTTTTAAATGCATATTACAAATTATATGGATTAAAACCTAATGCTAAGTGAAATTTTTTTTTAAAAAAAAAGAACTTAAAAATATAAAATATTTTTTATTAGTATTTATTTTATGTAAGTTTTTTTAATAAAAATTTAATATTGAAAACTTTTTTTATTTTTTGTAAGATTCAAAAGTGTCTATGTGGGAGAATGAATTTATAAACATGTAAGGTAAATCACAAGGGAAGTTGCCACATTTAAGAATTTTTCGATTAGTAGATACATTGAAAATTAAAATGGCAATACCATGAAAAAAATACACTTTATTTTTCAATATTTAATTGGTTATGCATACAATGTAATTCTTTTCTTAGTATGAAAATAAATAAGAAATTTTATGTTAAAGAAATTCATTTAATTGGGGCATGTTCCCCTATATTTGGGGGGAGGGGGAAGATGCTACCAGTCATGGAGTAAGATTCAATAAGTAACACTAACTATAGAAAAACAAAACAAAAAATTCTTTCATAATTAGCTTGCTAAGAATAAGAACAGTACAGGTTCAAATGATTGCCTACACAACATTTCACTCAGTGTAAATGGTTTTCATTGCAATCTTTGTGCAACCATTTATTGCATTCAATCCACAAAGGTCCAATCACACTTGGACCTTTTTTAGCATAAAGGTATCCTTTATACACAGCACGAAAATCGTCATTATTATCCTCCTCAAAATTGTCACCATTAGTATCTAGAGGAAATTCTTCGCTTGAGGATAACGAACGGACACGTTTCTTTCTTCTGTTTCTTCGAAGGTTTTTTGTTATTTGCTTTGACCTTATCCGCCTTTCCTAGCTTTCTTCGGACCTTTTCCCGCATAGCTGCTCTCCTTTCTGATTCAGTTAAGACTTCTTATGTTAGTTTTTTTACGCCAGGTTGGTTTGCTCTTCGGACCAGAGGAATAGAGCTGTGCTCCCAGGTTCTGTGCTGGTGGAGGCAACCGATGGTGATAGACCACTTATCATTAATTGCATTTAAGTATTATTAATTATAATAATTGCATTTATATTTTATACGATAGCATACAGTGTTACAAAATTTAAAAAAACATTTTAAATTCATTTCATTTATTTCTGAATCATGTGGTGTCTTCCCCCAAGTATAGAGAGAAAATGCCACACACGCTTATTTCCTTATTTGCTACAGTGTTATGGCAGCCTATACATGCATCGTACGTGTAACATAATGAGTAACTAACTTATATTGTTAATATCTTATTTAAAATAACAAGTACGTTTATGAACTTTAAATATGAGAAACGGAATATTATAAAAAATGTACTCATCACTTTAAATGCTCACGAGATCCAAAAATAATACCGATTAAAGACGATTGATTCAGATACATTCACAAGCCACACTTAATGTTGGACCGCACTCGTCACACAAGTGGCCCAGTATTGCTATCTATCGACGCATAAAAGTACTATTAACAAACTGGCATCTTCTCCCAAATTACCTTACAGAAATGTTTAACAAGCTTTTATTCTTATAATACTTTATTAGCTCAAATCTGTTAAGAAATGAGAATCCAATGAATATTAAATGAAGTTTATACTTTTTTTTATAAAAGTAAATATATTTAAAAATCAACAAAAGTATTTTAATTTTTTTAAATTTTCCCATAACTTTTTTTAAAAAAAAGGGACTCAGTATTTGTATGTCATAATATATTGCCTAAGTATAATAAGAATATTTAAATATTAATAAAAAAATATACTGGATACTTACAACTAAGAATATTGATTTTATTAAAAAAAACAAAGAATTTTTGTAGAGCATTCTAAATTCAAATACCAAAAAGGTAAATTTTGCATATTTCTATCTCAAGAAATATCTTTTCATTTTCACCTAACTTCTTAAGATTATAAACCTAATAATAAAGCTCCAATACTTCTAAAATCATGTTTTCAATGCAGCATTATACAAAAGAGAATAGGACATTTGAGAATATCCAGCGTATCAGTTAAAAATATGTGATATTTTAAGCAATAATTCTCCTCCCCCCCTCCTTAAATTTAAAAGTTAGATGGGTGTCTATAGATTTTATGCAAAAAAAAGTACATGAAAGGCACAAAAATAGAAGGGACATTATTCTTTCTTGTAAGTAAATATCTCCATAATATTTATTATAAATTACAGATTCCATTGCGTAGAGTTTTTATAAATAACAAATTCCATTCTCAGAATATATTTAACTCTTTCTTGGATTTAATGCTATGCAAAACTATTTCAAAAGAAAAGGGAGAGTATAAAATGAATACAAAATAAAGGCAATTCACAGTAATTTAAAAAAGTTTTTACGGTACCACCCATCAACTTTTTACTTTTATCTTTATCTTAAGTAATTAATTATTAAACACCTAATAGAATAAACTCTCGTTTATATATCTTTTAATATCATCCTGTATAAACTAACGTTTTTCGCTTCACAAAATTATTTAAGGTAACTATTTATATTCTAAACGTGGATAAATTTTTATGGAATATGATGCTAAAAATGATTATGAAATATCTGTGTGCAGGATCAGAATTTGTCTCCTTTTACCTGTTTAAAAGGAACAAATGTATTATTTGCTTTACATTGAGCCGCCATTGGTTTTCTTTATTATCTCGTGTCCGTTACATAAAATAAACCTGCGAAGCTTTTTCTTCTAGTATTTCGTAAATAATTTTAATTTGAAAGCTTATTATTGCATATTGTTCTGATTCGCTAAGAAGAAATATCATTTTAAGCTCTCTGTCTTTATGTAGAAATCAAATTAAATTAACTCAAAAATTTTACACTGTTCTACATTTTGAATAATCGATTCACTAGTTTTAGTACTAGTTTAATGGAATTATTAATACTTTATAATATAAATTAATAAAACACGTATTACAACTATTATAGAACACAGTATAATCACACATTTCGACTACAGTTATAGATTAGATTTCGTTTATCCTGAACGGATTTCATTTCTGAAAATCATTTGTTAACTGATAGTACTGCACATTTATGTGCAGTACTATCAAATTTACATTAAAAGCATGACATCTAAGTTGGAAACTTACCCTCCACACTTCCTCTTTACGCCACGTCAAGGTCTGGATTTAAGTTTAACAACCAATGATTTTCGATATTCCACAAGACGAAGGAATCAGGACTTCAACCTGTAGCTCAATTTAAACATCACCTGACACAAAACTGTTGTCATTAATTAATGAAGAGTATTATAGCCCATTTATATAAATATGCATCTAAAAAATGTAGTACATTACGTGGGAAATACGTTCATGTATAATTCATTTTTTATATTTCCGAATTTAATTCGTTTTAAATTTAAAATAATTCTATTAGAATATTTGATAAACAAAAACTGAAGGCTTTTAAATTGAAAAAAGCATGTATCTATGGTATTAATCTCTCTTCGAAGTGAATCTATATTTAATCGTCAAATTTAAACAAATCCCACTTCGAATCCTAAATTTCAACTCTGAGTGGCTGCCGATTTCTACTGTAGGCGTTACGGTTGCTATGACGACTCGTTTCACAAAGACCCGAGAATACGCTAGAATGAGCCATCACACAAGTAGAGATAATACTATTTCTGTGGTTAGTGGTTATATTTCGGTATTAGAATAATAATACAGAAAGATTACCTCTGTTTGCAGAGGTATGCAGTATTCAATAACAAAATACACGTGGGCGAAGTGCTAGCCTTAACTTTTTTTCTTTCTTGTGGTAGACATGTTCTTCGAAAACCCCGTGCAAAAGAATGATAAGATTTGTAAAATAAAAGGGTAGCATCTGATTTCTTTTTAATGTATAATGTATTATTGCTGGAATTCACATGGGCAGTTTTTATCCTAGTATTTTTGATTTTTACAAGCTAAATTGTTTGTGTTGAAGGAACAATTTGAATATTTTTCAATGAGAGATTCAAATCGTCAGATGCTTCATTGATTTTTTTATTGTACAATTCATACGTGTCTTTAATGCGTGTAGAGTCTATATATTAAATAAAAAAAATTAGTTTTTGAAAGTTCTTCTGCGGTATTTATGTATTATAGCCACCATGTCAACTTTTAGGATAACTCACCAAATTAGTAATTCCAATTTCGCACGTGTTCTTGGCGTTGAATTGGCTTGCAGCCATTCTAAGCCTAACAATTTGTTGATATGGAAAACTCGCATATAAAATTAATAATAAAATAAAAATAATAATTAAATAAAAGTTAATTATTCTTTTTCTTTTGTGATTAGTATTTATTCATAATTATTTATTATTTTTCACGAAGTATTTTTCGACTAATCTCCATATTTTTGTAAGAGTACTTCATTTTGAGAACTCGTGCAATTTTATTCATTTCGCCAATACGTTTGTGATCGTACCTATCATTCTTACTTTTTGTCGAGCATGTTTATGCCTAGTTTTCACTGCATGATAACTTTTAACACGGGACCAATTAAAAAAAATATGTGCTGGTCTAATTTATTTTGAAAAATCTGATACATTCTTCTTAAATTTGTTTTATATAAATTTTAAAAAGTTAATCGTATTTTATCAATCCTGTTTTTACAACAGAGTTACTTTATTTCTACTTATACAACACAATTCTGCAAAACAAATTAATTAAGTTGATTTTTTCAAAAAAAAATAATGGATTATTTCTAAAAATTTAAATTTCTTGGCGTGTTTTATCCATCTGGTGTATCAAATTACTGATTGTTGATGTCGCACTCAGAAACAACATGTAAACAATCAGCAAAAGACCTCATAATTTTGAATCATAGTCAAATAATGAGGAGAAGTAATTTTCTCAAGTGCTATACCCTTCTCCGAAATTTCCATATCACACGAATAGGAAGACTCCAGGTATCGATAGATTTATAACATATATTCAGCTTTGCGACACTGCGCTTCCTTAGTGGCCTCAGGAATCTGCAGAAATAATACTGAACTTATCCATAACTACTCGGCTACGGTAACTCATTAACTTGTATCACCCAACGTCCACATAAATGAGATTTTATCTGCCTTTTAGATCCTAAAAAGTCAGTTTTCTTCATGCAATTTCATGATTCCTCTCTTAGGTAGGCATTTCCTGTCTCTGTGGGTTGTTTATTCCAATCAAAGTTGAATTTGGGATTCAAATATAAGAGATGAGTGTTATAGATGGGAATATATGAATCAGCTGACTAATTATTTTTAACGTCCCATTTTGAAACCACACTAAAGCTGCGTACCTCGAAAATCTGAACTTTGGTCTAGAGATGATGATGGCACTGAGCCGTCATTCCTCTGTCTAAATTTCCTGCCTGTGTTAATGTGAAGATTTCGATTTTCGATTTATTTAACGTGCATCCTAAAATTGACACTTAAAGGCATTAATTTAAGTGGCATCCAGATTTTGATTAGCTTGTTTCCAAAAGAAGTGCTTTTGATTCTATTTTTGGGATTAAATTGGAAAAATTTATTTCGTAATTTTGAATTAGAAACTTATTATTATTAAGGAAAATATGGAGTACATACCTCTTCTCCGATTTATGACCCAAAAGGATTAAATAGTTGTATGAAATTAGAAATAATTTTAAACTGTGATTATTCTAACCAACTTAAAAAAGCACATATTGTCGAAAGCTAAATAAAAATACTTTTTACATGCAGCAATTACTGCCATTCAATCCCGCGTAAAAGTGATAGTTAGATTGTTGCCAGATTGATGACACGTATAATGAAAAAAATTTAACTGGAACGCATTATAAATATAATTTTAATCACAAAGTTTATGAAAAAAATAAAAATCGTTCGCTCAAATGAATCATTTTTAAAAAACAAAGGAAGGAATTTATTCTATGGAATTTTTTTAAGCTAACATTTACCTTATATATTCAAATAACACTTTTTTTCATAACTTAAAAAATTTAGAAGTTCATATTCGCAATAATAAGTTTTAAAAGGAATAAAATTATTGAAGCAATATTTCTAATTCATATTATCATATTTTTTCTAAACAGACCTTGAAAATGCTAAGCTGCTTGATTTTGAGTTTTGTATTTTTGGTGTCTTTCGCAGGAGCCCCGATGTGATTCGATGCTCTGGCAGGTGGGCGGCTTCCCAGAGGATGGAAAAAAGTAAGCTCAATTTGTCTTCCTTCTCTCCCCCCCCCCCTCCCCTCGAAACACTTCCCAATCACTCAACAATGGGAAATGAAATGGAGCTATAAGCGGACCCCACGAATTATACATCATTAAATGTGTGTACGTACACATGCACGCAGATTCAGTGGTGCATGCAGACTTTATTTAGGGGTTAGAGGGATCAGATTTTGCAAGCTGATGTCCAATGTGTTCAAATATTTTTAACAACTTTAAAAATTATGTGCGCAACTTTAGACCCCCATTGATTATTGCATTCACAATCCACACCCATTACACAGTGTTTCCTCAAAAACAATTTCGGTCTCATATAAAATTTTGTTACAAAAAATTCATCAAGTTTTATTTTCAAGGAATGTCTTATTTTCATGTTCAATAATTTACATTTTATTCATCCTCAAAGTTAATATGCATATTCATACACAAAAATTTACGTTTATTTACATACAATCGTACCGTCTTTTTTAGAAATAATATCATAATCATAGCTAAAAGAAGCCGTCCATCCGGTGTTGTGATACTTTTAATTTCTTTGTTGGTTCAATTGTAGTGTCATTGCAAGGGTAAATGCTTGAATATCAACTTTGACACGAACATTTCCAAAAGTGTTCACAGCTTTGGCCATCACTGTATGTACAAATTAAGAAGTGTACCAGAATATAAATTCCTCAAATGTGAATGTTTCAAATCAGCTTCTGTTGCAAGAGTGCCAAATCCTCTCTTATATTGAAATATAAAATAAATTTCAACAGAAAGTAAGCAAAATATTGATGGCGATGACTGGTCTCACAGAACTCTGAATATACGCTACCGGAAAAGCGGAAATATCTTTTAGACAAAGTAAAGGATATTTGATAATGACCAAAGGTGGAATCCTCCAAGAAATTTTTTGTAAGAAAAAGCGAACAAAAAGTTATAACCTCTTTGTTACTTGTGCGACAATTTTCTGTGTTTAAAAGTTAAAGAATTTAAAATGCAGAAAACTTTATAAAAAGAATTTAAATTGCTAAAGTTCTTAAAGGCTCATTTCTGTTACAAAACAATCAGAAATAGATTTTTTTTTCATTACTTAAACGCATATACATCATTAAAAATTCGATTTTTTAAAAAAATTATTATTAATTTCAATAACACGCAAAACACTTCTGAACACGATGCAAGTGAATAAAAAAACTTACACTTAATCCTCGGAAATATGCATCAGTTTTTAGATAAAACGTTAAAAATGTTTTAGTTTTACTGAAATTTTTCTTCTATTAATGAATTAATTTAAAACGATTTTACATTTTTAACCAGGATGAATTGTTTATAGGAGGATAATTCGCTTGCTTTAATTTTTTTAGTTAAAAAAAAAAACTCGAGAAAAAAGAACACCATTTATATTTTACCGAATAACAAGCGTGTGAAATTTTTCTTGCAAATTTATAAAATAACTGAAAATAAAAATCACACTTTTACTATTTTTTCCCCGAGCATTCTCATTTCATTAAACTCTTAAAAATTCAAAAAAAAAAAAGAATATTCATTAAAGTAAGCAGCATTTCAATCCTTGATCTTTCTTATGAACGTCGATTAAAGCACTTAAATTAAAAATGCGAGAGCCCAGTTTATAAAAATCACTCCATTATGTTTTACAAGTTTTCTTGACTTTTTCTAACCAGGTGAGACACCTGGTATTAAAAATGTAAACACATTAATAAAAACGAACAGAAAAATTCCCCAAAACTTAATCTTTTCCGTAGGTTTTCAGGTTAAATAAACAAATTCTCTTTAAAATCTCGCAAAATGAATTTGTTCTTTATAGTTAGGAGAGAGCGAGAGAGCTTCCTTCTTAAAAAGAAAGTCATATTTGTGTAACTTTCTTTGCGAAATTAAGTTGGCCCCTTTCTTTTCCCTCCCTTCCCCTTTTATAAAAGTGATGTTTTTTATACGTCCACCCTCTTCTAAAAGTAGATGGTCCTTAAATTATATTTATGATCTTGTAGGGAAAAAAAACTTGAGACGATGTAGGTTCATTAAATTTACTCTAGACTTGGAAAACATCGTCCTTTGGAGGCTTGCATTTTTAACCTCCGCTTCTGCTAAAAAGGCTGGGACTCTTCGGCAATTCGTTTTTTTGCACGTTTTAATTTCTCTTTAATGAAACAGACAGTGAAGGAAAAAACCTGACATCCGCGTCGCTAAGCTAAGGAATCGCGTGCGGAGAAGGCAGAAATTTTTATTGAAAAGTTCCCACAACGCTCTTGCAAGAGGCACTTTTTTGATCTTTCTTTCTTTCCCCTTTTTTCTCTACCCCGCTTCCCACCACCCCCGTAGAACGCAGAGCGTCTTGAAGTCGTTAAGGTTTTGAATATTCTATATTAATGATTCTTTTAATCAAAATATAAAACATTTTAATTACTTTGGCTTGTGCTTTAAAAATGATGTTTTCTTTCTTGGTCCGAGGAATGTTTTCTTTCTCTTCCCCCTCGAAGGTCCATGAATATGAATAATCTAATTAAGTTTAAAGAAGGGGGAAAAAACCACTGCTTTGCATCTCTCCAAGAGCAGAAGGAGGCGGGTTTTTAGACAAACTCCGGTCTTTCGCTGCTTTAATTTTTCCAAGCCCTGAAGTTGATTATTAATAGGCAAATATACATAAATATTGATTCCGCTCCTTTATTAAGAAAACCACAGTTTTAAAGGTTTGGGAGGAAGCAATTAATCAGTTTTCAGCCTCGGAGTTGTGGTGAATTCTACAGAAAAGTTCGTTAAAGTGTCCGTATTATAAACTAAAAAAAAGTACTCATTCATAAATCTAAAAACATTACTAACGCTTCTGAAAATAGCTCAAGATCATGTATTAAAATGAATTTTTGTTTAACATTCCTCAACTTATCAATTAGATAACTATAAAAGCACAAGTTATTTACAATTCTACCTTTACTTTTTTCAAACAAATTCTCTGTAATGTTTATTTGTGATTTTAGAAGTTGTTGTAACTATTGGGTTGATGCATAATTATCCGGCGTTTTCTCAACAAATTTTATTTAACAAAATCAGTAAAAATATTTGACAAAAACATGCTTAAACTGTTATTCGGGAGCGTAGTCACCGTCTACTTCAATTACTGCTTCCCATTTGCTTAGCAGACGGTCAATTCCACAAGCGAAGAAGACACGCTTGATAGAGGCGATCCACGCTTTGACATAGGTCACCAAGTCATCCGATCGTCGATCCCGAGCCTGATCGTCGAAATCCGATGGCCGACCTCTTCCTGGCTGATCCTCCAAGCTGGTATTACCTGATTTGAAACAGGCAAACCCCTCCCTACTCTGACATCTGCTGATTGTTCCTTTGCCAAAAAGTTCGTTGAAATCGCGAAATGACTGTGCTGCTTTCCATCCTTTCTCGAAGTGGTAGAGCATAATATGGCGAATAATGACTATGGTTTTCGACACGCATTTTTCTAAAACAATAAAAAAGATTGTTTTTATACAAAAATAATAAAGAAAACTCTACTTTTCACTGATGAAAAACGCGCTGATATAAACACCGGATAATTATGTATCAACCCAATAATCTTCCGTCTGGTCAGACAAAGTCAGACCAGATTAGTGAAACTGTTGGCTTTAATGGTTTGATAGTAGAAGTGGACTATTATGGACATCTCCCCAGTCCAGTCCAATGCAGTCCAAAATGTGCTGTGGTGAATTCTGTTCTAGCTGGCATTTAGGACAAATAGGAAACTTCTTATTGCCTCCAGAAAAGGTGAGACTTTTTAAGTGCTCACTGGTAAGCTGGGACAGACAAGTGTTTGATTTTAAAAGTAACAGCCTGTAATTCATGGGATTAAGAATTATTTCAGTTACAATTCTTTATTTCTAATGGCAACAGTCCCTATTGGATGCTAAGAATTCATTCGCCCCTTGGACGATATTACCATCGCACTTTGAAGCTACATGGGGCTACTAAAAAATGGTGATCGCAATTTTAGATTTCGATTAAGTGACGAGTACGATACCTCTAAGCTGGCACCCTCACTCTCCTAACATCAACGTGAGGATTTTGGCGGGTTATCAATGGTTCCGAAACTCGAAACCCCAACTCGACAAAAACAACGGAGATAACCAGTTCATTACCATGTCCATTCCACTACCATGAACAACATCCGAACCTTAAAGTCATCTTACGTATGCTATAAAAAACGATACACCGAACTTACGCTATAGGGGGGACTGAGTGATAAACGCGTATGTCGGGATATAATTTCCCGTATAAAAACATATAAATTATTTTTAGTTTGGACCAGAGAAGAAAGAAAATAATAATTTAGAGCAAAAAAAGTTTAAGAAAATCTAACAAAAGTAATTTGACTGCTAAAAGATTTTTTTTCTCCTCAAAATTTCATCGTAACATGCTAATAATTTTTTATCCCTTGTTTTGTAGAAAAAATACGATTATTGTTGGAGTCTGCATTTTCTAAAACCTGTAACTCCTTTTCAATTAAACTGAGGCCTTCTGTCAAATTCCCAACCGTCATTCGATCTTCTGATTGAACTGAGCCTACAGACTCAAGTTCTTCGATGTTTTGCTCTTGCTCATGCATTTCTGTTAGCTCATTAATTGTCAATTGGGGAAATCCAGCAGTTTTTAAACACCATCAATATCCGCTTTTGAATTTATTTGCCTGGCAAGATCGACAACATCAATCAACTTAATAATTTCATCAGGCTCTGACACTGATTTCGCCTGAGTTGCAGTGATGGGGAAAAAAGGACAAATCGATGAGATAGGAAAATCGCGTAACTCCGAATTAGCGCAAGTCAAGGTATTACTGCAGTTCTATATGAGTTATATGAACACCATTCCAGGACAACGTTTCTCAATAGGAGACCACATGGATTTACTTAGTAGTTTTGAGAGCACAAACCACTGCATAGGCTGCTGTTTGACTGGTTCATTCAACCCGTACATAAATCACGCTTGCCAGCCTCCATATAGTATTTTGTGGAAGAGACATTCTTTCAAGAAGTCAAAAGCCACATGTGGTCCACGATCAGTGGTTTATTGATCCCTGTCGTAAGGCTCAATGATGATCTAGGCAATGACTCTTCCTAGATCATCACAAGCCTGGTCTTTTATATCGACTGCCGTACCATTAAGAAAATTCCATTTTCTGCATAAAAATTATCAGTTAATTGAGCTCTATGTGACCTGGAGTAATCGTTGATATGTCGCCTTTAACAGCTTCCCTAAATTTTTATTTAAAGCTCAAGAAATTCCTCCATATAACGCTGTGTTGTCTAAGTACGCTCATAAAAAAAAGGCGGCATGCACACAGGCACTAACATAATTCTCAAGAATATCTCTTCAACAAAAGTAGTGGCCGGGGTAATCTAGGGGTCAAGGTATGGCTTTCAAGTCTTGAGTTTGAGTCTAGTTCCGATGAAGAAGGGATCGATGCACGTTAAATCTGTTAAGACTCAGATATCTGCCCGTTAATGTGATGTGGAAGTTAGGAGGGGAGATGCCAGCTCAGGTTTCGTCCTCGTCACTTGGCCATGGTTCAAAATTATGAGGTGCTTGGCCAATAACCCACACATGCAGATTTGTAGTGTGAAGTAAATATAATTCTCACTCCCTCTACAAAAGTGGTAGTTATCTTTTGTGTTGGAGGGTCTCTCCAACACAAAATAGTTGACGAGACCAAATAGATAGACGTCTCCAGATGAAGATTCACCAAGAACCACTTTGTGTATTGATTATTGATTTATGAGTAGTAAATGTTTCCCATCTTGCTCCTCCAAGATGATAGTTTCTGGCTTCACAAAAGAAATAGGTATCTTCTGTAATATGTGGAGAAAGTCCCCAGGCATAAAGTCCTACTCCGTTCGGCGCCTACAGTTAATTTACCTGGTAATTGAGGTCCTAATACAGCAAGGAAGTATCGGAGACAGAATTCTAGTTGTTATATCTCTTGAATTGCATATTTAATGCTAGAGTCAGCCTCTATTCAGATTTCACGGTTCTAGAAAGGCCTGTCTATTTGATGATGGTACTCGAAAATGAGTCTATACTATGAGTTCTACCATTCGAGATACCTCTTACCTATTAAATGACGTAAACTTTTAATTAGCCATGGTTGAAGCCTATAAATTAGGGGAACTCAACCTTTTTTTCAGCCGGGCCACATTCATGTGACATCTATTTCACTTGGCCGCAACGTGAGGATTAATGGGGGGGGGGGAGACGCTATAAGATCAAGGACATTTAAAATGCAGAAAATTTATCAAAATATCAAAACTCGTAATTTTAGATTTTAGCTATATTAAACTCTATCAATCGATTCACAAAAAATAGGTTTTATGCATTTTTTACCCGGTTAAGGGGTAATTTCGATTTCCTTCCATCAATGATCTCAAGCCTCTCCCCCTTTCCTGAAAAGAGAGATTTTGTTACTGTTGCAAAGATTTTTTAAGAAAGCCAATTTATCTCGTCTTGAAAGAGATTTTCAAGAAAAAGAGCCATTGAAAGATTTGTGCTCAGTGGTATGATAACGAGCAAAATTATATTTTTTTTAAATGTAACATTTTTACGACGAATCAAACCAGTTGTTGATCCATGTTCGTTTTTCTCTACGAAATAGTCAAGATCCCAATTGACTTAAAACAACGCATATTCCTTAGATATTTTTTGCTTGGAAGACACATGAGGGTTTATTAAAAATTAGATTCACCCATAAAATGGTCGCTACTTCATTATTACTTGTTATCACCAACCGTTACAATTACAAAAAGGAAAAAATTATCTCGCATTTCGTACCGGCATATCAATAGAAAGATTGATATATGTGATTGATAGTTTCTCACTAAATATTTTATGCTTGTAAAAATCTTAAATAATTTAATTTGTTAGTACAACGGGCCATGACCGAGGCACTCCGAAATGTCCGGTGGGCCGCATGCGGTCCGCGGGCTGCAGGTTGAGTATCGCTGCTATAAATGATTTTTCATTTCAATCCATCCATCCTCCTTTTAATCCTTTAACAAGCATTTGACTGTTATTTCGCACTTTTCTGTCTTCATTTTATACAAGCCATATATTTTAAAACACCACGCAGAGCTATTTTGATCGTCTGTGTCATTAATTCTGGATGCACAGCCAGTCTTTGTAATTTTGAACCATGGTCACTTGAGTCAACAATATATGGAACAGTTATTTTAACTCCTAATTAAATATTTGGGACTATGATGCCCAGTTATATTTACCATACACAAGACTCTCATTTAGTTAAATGACAGTTTTCGGTTGGAGAGTTTTTCGAACAATAAATTATAGGCAATTTGCTTATCTGTCTTTCAACCAAAATTTTACTGCTTATGTAAAGTTTTGGGGATGAATTTTTCATTCTTTTTTTAATAACTAATTATTGTTAGAAGGAGATTTTTTTTTCATAAAAAAATTAACATGCATTACCCATTCAACATCTCTAAGAAACCAATTCTTTCTATCTTGATTTTTCCACATTTTATCTAATAATGAAAGCTCAACAACTTTTAAGAATTTTTTTTATTATGATTAGAAAAAAAAACTCCTTTTCTTTTTTTAAAAATAATGTTTTGTACCAACATACCGAGCCATACCTTTCTGACAGGAATAATTTCTTTTTTGTGAGGGTTTTTCGTAATCTGATACGTGTCATTAAGTTGGCACGGAGCGACTGGAATCAATAGGCGGGCAACCACGAAAAAAGCGGAACCGAAAAAGAAAGGAAAAAAAAAAACTTTTTCGCTTTTACCAATAAAGGTCGGCACGAGAGGCAGGAAGAATAGAAGGGAAAAAAATTCTTTTCTTAGAGGTTTCTTTACTTTAATCTCTGTTCTTATAAGCTCTACTTAGATTCTATCTATCTATTTTTTTTAGCTCGTCCACCAATTCTTGAATTGCCAATGAAGGTGAGAAAAAATGGGAGCAAATTAAGAAAAGCTCGAAATCACACATTGTGTAAAATTAAGATGATTATGAATGAGTGGAAAAAATCGAGAGAATTAAACTGTGAAACGAAGGCCGATTAACAGAAAAATATTTAAAAAGTTTCACCGCGGAGAAGCAACTTTCCATATTCTTTTTTTCATTCTCGAGCCCAGAAAAAAATATTCAAGAATAACTCATTATTGACTAAAAATTATCGGATTAGCAATTACGATAGGAAAGGATTTGGCCGAGTAATTTGCGAGAAGAATTTTTTTTCCCTTTCATTTGATCCTTCTGATCATTCTTCTCATCCAATTTAATCCATATATCGGTGTTTCATTTCTTTCTCCTTCATCCAAAAAATTCAAGATTTAAGTGAAGTCCTTTGCTAATAAGAGTATCTAGTTTTGGATAACTAATAACACTCTCCATTACACTTATTTTTCTAAGGATATTTTTTGATATTTTCTCAGCCACATAAATCTTCATTTTTCATTTCATATCTTTCGGATAAAGTCATTTACGTATAATGCCGAAAACAATGAAAATATTGTATTTTTATTTTATTCTTTCTAAATTAGTGTTCCTATGTTATATTTTGTAACATGTTTAGTTCCATAATATCCTGGTGTATGTGTAGAAAATGTTACAAAGCAATATATATAACACAAAATATTTTTTTAAAAAAATAGTGCCTTTTCAGTATAAATTTGCTTACATCAATAAATTCTTTAAAAATTAATGACAAGGGCTCTTTACTAGTTCCTGGATATTTTTATAGCCTGATGGGACTCAGCCTAGAGTTAAAAGAACACTTTCTTTTTTGTACATCATTCTTGAAAAAAATAACGAGTTGCCTGAAAAAATTATTATTAAGTAATAAAATAAAACCTGTATGAATGATATACCTATTTTTAAATTATTTTTCTGTGTTTCTCTATTTGTTTCAGAAGGAATTTTTCAAAAAAATAAGTAATGGGTTGACTTTATGTGACGTCGTAGTCCGAAACTAATTGCAATCACATATCTTTAACCAATCATTTCAGAGATGTGACGTTATAGTCACATGATAAATGATATCAAGTGTTAGCAGCCATTTCGCTCATGAGCTTAGCTGTTGCCAACTTTTGTGTTTTACAGAAACTTTCTTTTAAAAAAGTATATGTTTGTGAACAATAATAAAGCACATAAGTAAGAAAATGCACTCGATTTAGAAGTTCACTTATAATATATATCTTTTCTTTAATTTTGAAAATTATTTTGAGAATCTTAATGCTTGAACATCCTTGCCTAGTTATCAAATTTTGAAATTTTATCTAAATTGTACAAGTAGAACAATAAATACAAATCTAATGTCAGTTTTGAATTCGAGAGAACACGTGATTGCATTTATCATGTGACCGCCATGAACTGAGCCCATTGGTATGTACAGTTAATAAGGATACTTATGAATTTTGTCGCAAATGAAATGTTTACCAGCACCAAGAACGATCAAAATATTTTTTGCAGTACATTTTGAAAGCCATTTGCGCGAAGTTGACAAGCTTTTATCAGATTATTTTCAGGAAGCATTTTGCAAACTACGATTTTTGCATAACACGAGTGGTTTATTATTTGAAGCGTTATATCAATTTTTGATTGTAGTCATTAATCAGTTTATTGAAATTTGTTCACTTTTCATCTATCAACAATGCATGTACGAGCAGATGCTTAATGACTTGAATGGAAATTAATTTTAAGGAAATGTTAATATTTTTACAAATAAATAAGTTTCGTACTTTTTTTTTTTTTTTTTTTTTTGCATAATAGGAACATAGTTACGTTGGTTTTTATAAACTTTAACATAAAAATTACTGGTATCTAGAGAGAACACACACAAATTAAAACTCTTAACAAAAACTATCTTTCTTTCATCTTCTAATCTTTCATTGTCTTAATCCCTTTCATTTTATTTTATAATTCTTCGTTATCTTAAAATAAGAAAGAAACATACACTGAGAAATATTCGAATTCTGTGAAAAAATATTCGAATTCTAAAACGCGACTTTACTTAAAAATAGCTCCAAGTGGGCGCTTCACTTATCTTAGCATATACTCTCTAGCTGGAAGTGTACATCTCCAGTGAAAGAATTCTGGAAAAGACTTTATGCAAAAAATATGACCTCCCCCTCCTCTTTCCAAACGAAAACCGATTTATTCCCACCCCAGAAAGAAGTTGAAAAGTTACGCTCACTTTTAAGACAATTCAAGTCTCCCCCCCCCTTCTGTTTGTTCGCATAAACAAATGTGCGTCCGCTTTTTGACTGCCTCCATTTGGAAGACGTTTTTCAAACGATGGGCCCCAAGTTAAAATATGCCGATTTGCTTCGACTGCAGTCAGCTCAGGAGAAAAACGGCACAAGTCCTCCCTCAGCTTTACTGTACGTATTAAAGTCACATCACATTTTAATATAATGTGAAAAATGTTTTTCACACAAATAGTTTTAATAGTGGTAAAAATTTATAGCACCTTACAACAAGTCCTGAAATCGAATAATAACAATTCCGTGCTAACTTCTATTAGGTCGCAAATGACGTGAAGTCGAAGTTTAGAAGATTCTATATGGTGCCTTTTCTTTTTCTTCGCAAGATTGTGACTTAATGACGATATCTCTATGGTCTAGAGATCTAATAGTTCCCTATGTTGTTCAAATCTAACTTTTATTCAAGAAGTCAGATGAATCACATTAGGTCTGTGGTAGGATACTGGCAAAGTTCAATCAAGGATTATTTAATGGTATGAGTTTTCTTAGCTGGAGTTTTTCTGAGCCCCGATGCTTTTTCAAACTTATGTGAAAGCAGTATGTCCATCTTTTCTAAAAAGGTATATTCGTTCATGTCTTTTGTATATGTTAAGGAATTGGGAATGTTCCAACAACATTACACAAATATAGAGATGTCACATCGCGATTACAAAATTAGTCTTAAATTTTGAATTTGATCACTCCCCATCTTAGGATGTCGTTCAACGCGCTATCGAATAGAAACATCTATTATTTCGGAATACACCTACACTAAAAAACAGTTTGCAGGAAATATTGTATACATTGATAACCTGTATTTCCAGAAGTTAGCGAAGTGAAACTATTTGTGTTCCATATAGCAGCAATCTTTCATTCCTGGGCTAGATTACCAAGTTGTAGAATTGTATGTTGTTTTTAATTTCTCTTGAATATTCGAATTACCAAAACTTCTTAAATAGCACGCTGTTTGCTTATAACTTTAGCAAACTAAATTCAAATAACCATTAGGTTGTGAGTAATCATTTGACTCATAGACTATGAACTAAAAACAAATATGTTTTTATACTTCTTTTATTTACTTCAAACAAATGAGAGTACCTTAAAACAAGTGCTATAATATTTCAACTAAAAAGTAGAAAGATTGTAAAATGAGCGTATGGACACTTTCCAGACGTTAAAATATATTCTCCACGAATAGTTTTGTTTCAGTAGTTGCAGTAGTACTTTGTCATTCTACGTTGCGTAGATGGACAGAAAGTATAAACTCACGTCTGCATGGGTGAGTATTCTATTATGATATTTTCAAGGAAATAGAGTGTACTTGTTGATTCAAGCAAAACTCCAAAAGTGTTTTGATTTATTTTTCAAGAAAACATATTTTACATGATAAATATTCATTAGAGGGGAAAAAAGTAGGGAACGTCCTTTTTATTGGAGCAAAATACTTTTGCTCCAATAAAAAGGGAAAGAAAAGACATCAAATAAAAGTCTGAAAACCTGGTCAGGAAAGTCAATCTTCCCTTTCTAATTAGAACTTAAGAAAAAGCACAAATATAAACTTGCCACTAGTTTTCTCTAGTTTGGCCTTGGCAATGCCAAGGATCCTCTTGTCTTAAAACCGTGTACCTATCTAATTAATCATGATCTCCCCGATTTCACACGAAAAGTACAAATAATATTTTAAAGCAAATTAAATTTTTGCCCCTAAATGTTCTGTGTATGTATATACAAATTAATAAATTCTTCAAACTGTCAATCTTTTTTTTACAACGATCAATTCCACTTAAAAAACGTTTTAGTAACATTAAATTCAAAATTAAAATGAAAACTAATAAATTTTTTGAAATTTCGAATAAAATCAAGAAATGGCTAAACTTTTATTTCGTGGTATTTGTTAAAGTAAATATTTGTTCATTTAAGCCCTTCGTAAACGAAACAACAGTTTATATTTTTAACGCATACAAGTATATTATTTTTTCAATGAATAACCAAGTAAATGTTTACTTAAATCTTCCAAAAATATAAAATAAATTTATGCAGATTAGAAGTATACTGAGGTATAATTTTTGACTGCAGTTTATCGTGTGATTTATTAAATTTTGTTTTACATGTAAGAACAAAATAATTTCAGAATAATGTCAAGAAAATAATATTATTTTAAACACAATCACTTTCCATTCAATTTTTTTTTTAAATTTTTGTCACGTTTGAGCTAACCAATACATTCTCGTTAATTTCAAAAACTTGTGAAACTAGAATAAAAAATACAATTTATGATTTTATTTCCTTTTTTGTAAATTGCTTTCATGCACACTTTAAGGCAACTATTTATTGATAATTTCTTAACATAAAGTATTTGAGATATTTTTAATGTGTTACTTTAAAATATTGTATCTGAATAAGTTTGTTATTGATTTTGATTTTCATGCAATATATTTTTATTGTTCTTTTTTTAAAAAATATATTACGGTATTATTTTTTTTAAAAAATGGTGAAATTTTTTTATTGTTCTGTTTATTTATTCAAAAATATGTTTGTTACATATAATTCCAGATAAAATAAATTTTAAAACCATTGTAAAAAAATATTTGTCATTTCTAAAATTTCTTTTATCGTTTCGTATTTCAACTTGAAATGCATAGTCATTTGAAATGTAATGAAAACTTATATCTTTGAATATCAGATATCTATTAGAACATTCGAAATGAAAGTAAATAACAGAAACAGTGAGGTTATCCATCTACGCAGACGATATTTTTGCTCCAAGTGACTCTTACCATTTTAACCTCGAACCGAAAAAAATGCCTTTAGCTGTGCTTTCCTAGTGATTGCTGATTTATGCACATTTAAGACGGGAGAGGGTAGACGCAAGAGGGAGAGGGTGCAAACGACTTTTCGAACTCTAAACTCCAGTTCAGTCCCATCCCCACTCCTTCACGAAGTTGGCAACTCGGATTTGGCATTGTTTTTCCTATACTTTTAAGAGTACACTTTAGGTTTGTTTCATCCAAGTCTCTTTCTTTTTGAAAGCGTCGTTTTTAAACGGGTCGTCAAAGAGGTACCTAAAAATAAAAAGTCTGGACAGTGATGGTTAAAATCGACTGTTTGTATCCAGTATTTATTTATTTGTTTTACCTCATAACTTTTAAAATTCTAAATATAAGCTACAATTTCACTGTGATACTTTTGTATACTTTTAAGTTCAATTTAATCGATTTGAAATAAAGTTTTAAACCTAATTTTAGAACAGTAACGTTTATATATTTTGTTTTATTATAGAGTTGTACAAAGCCGTTTTTTGTTATATGTACTTAAGATTGTATAATAAAAGTGAAAAATATGTTAGCTAACAATAAAAATTAACATTCATTTTCATCTAGATATGAAATAAAAACGAAGTGGGGGGAGAGCGATTATAAAGTACTTATTTTTAGGAATAGGAATGACAATGCAACTGCAAATAATTAGTAATAATTGTTACTTTTAGTATTAAGTCTGTTTTAAAGCATAGCAGTGGGAAGTTAACGGTATTTTTTTAAAACTGACACTATTCAGAGACACCTGGAACTCGATCTAACAATCGATTTTCGATTAAAATTGACATAAAAAGTAAAATTTCTCAAAAAAAATTCAATTCCAAAAATTATTGATAGAATTATTCATAATACTGTTGTAGCTTACCTAAGCAAGAATCAGCATAAAACACAGGTATGAAAGCAAAATAAAAATGTATACTGCCATATACGACAACCACGCCAGTAATTTGGGCTATAAAAACATATAGGTAGCTCCGAAAAATATTATCAGTTGAAATGAATCAGATTAAGTGAATATGCAACTCACCTCAGCCAGAACGGGCATTATTGGAAAAGCTGTATTATCTTAATCATCCACAACCCCTCGTGAGCTTAGAAGCAGGCAGGAGCTAAATAAACGGGTTTTATAACTTAATGCCCTGAAAGGGCATTAAGCTATAAAAAAAGCTATTAAAAATTCGTAAGCTATTAAAAAATTCGTAGGAATAGTCACTGACAATTCGCCCAGAAAGAAGACGTAAAACTGTGTAAGCAGAGGTGGTAACATATGTTATTAATGTAGTACTCGACGGATCACAGAAACCATTGTCAGTACACATATCACAGACAGTACGTAAAATTCCTTGTGAAATGTTGCGTACGCCCGTAGGAAATGTTGTGCGCGGTGTAGTCTCTGAGGAAGACGATCATATCGAATGAGATCGAATTCTTCACTGAGGAAGTAAATATAGCGAATAAAATTTAACATATCACTGTTAATTTGTATACGATAATATTATTCTCTTTTTTTTTTTTTTTTTTTTTTTTTTTTTGTAACACTTTTTGCAATGTACAGCGAGCATCATAGACACCTTATCGGCGATTTTTATAACTTATTTATTTATTTTTTTTACAAAATCCCTTCCTATATAATTATATAGTTTCATACCAACTTTGGTGCCATTTCCTCTGTTGGATCAAGCTACATGTATATCTGAATAATATCATTAAAAAATCACTCAGTAGAATAAAAAACATCAAAATATAATAATGATTAGAAGCTCCTCAATTGTAGTTAGCCTTTTGCAGAGATTTCAGAGTTTCATAAAATGGAGGGAAGTATTCTATGTGTTAAACGCCTACTCTGTAGCATTGAAAAGGTTAATCATTAACAAAAAAAGAAGTATTGCTTAGTGGAATCCGTCTAACTGTACCCTTAAGCTTTGTTGTTGTTGTCTTGTCCAAGTAGTTATGAGAAATCAAATGGAGCTGAAAGTGTCCAAAACGATTCGTGCAATATCGAAAACTTTTGGCGAATAAAGCAGTTGATGGTCCGTGGGATTTGGGTTTATGTCAGGGGTGGCCAACCCGTGGCACGGCAGATTTCTAAGAGTGGTCCGCGAAGATTTTTATTGAAAGATTAAAAAATTTGAAAAGATAATAATAAATACTATTTTTTTTTTTTTTTTTTTTGCTGCTTTATTGAAAGTTGATGTTTTAGACAAAATAAAACATCAAAATCTATTTCAAATGCACTTAATTAAATAACAATAGAAAATTAAAATGTAGACAACACTCCTTCATTGTTGTGAGCGTTGGTTTTCCGAAGGAAGTGCATTCGTGAGATTCTGGAATTTGTGGGAGTGTGTTTTAAAGTATCTGAAAGAAATAATGAACTGCCCGGTGAGTGCTTGCTTCTCAAGAATGAATATATGCTTTGAGATTTAGTTTTCCTTACAGATACTGCAAGACATTTAAATAATTTAAATTTAAGATTACAAGGAAAAAAATTGTACTTTTCTAATCCTGATTGATCTTATATCTTTTGTGAACACACTTTGGCTTTTTTGTCTCGATTTTGGAGAAAAAAAGAGAAACTGATGCACACCTAGAACAATCCAATTCTGTTAGCGTCTTCGAGAACTGATCCTAATGTAGATGACTCAGTGAAAAATCTACGAAACAAAAAACCACACTAAGAAAGTACGGACTGTTTAATAATTATTTAGGATTAAATTTTTCTGGTAACTCATTTTTGTTTTATATCCAACCGAATTGACTGAAACTGAAAAGAAAATTTTAACTATAAATTTAAGTTCGTACTTTTGTCTTATTTATTATATTATTTTTTAAATTTCCACTACTTAGACTTGTATAAGTTATGTACTATTTGCGTAAAAAATTCATAATAAGACTGTAAAAGTAACATTTTTTTTTTACCTTTTCATAATCTTTTGTTTGTTGGAAAGGTTTAAAGTGGCACACATAACTTTTTTTAAATCAGATAGTGGCACTCTTCCCAAAAAGGTTGGCCACCCCTGGTCTATGTTGTGGAGTTTAGCCAATATAGAAGGACAATTAAAAACATGATTAGGAGAAAATTGAATATCAGGACAGGGAGGAAAAGTATTGTAACTTCCTTGGCCCTCAGGGGATATTTTCATCCATTTAAAGGGTTCTTGTACGTAATCTGGTTATAGTAGCTGAAATTACGTCTTTGCAATTGAGTTCTGAAATGGAGTAATTCTAAATTGGGTGGGAGATGATTTTACGTCTTGCTATTGCATCAGCATTAGTAAAGGCGTGAGGGATCTATACGCGGCTCTACTAACCCCTTCAGGACTCTTTAAGAAAAATATTTATTTCAACCAACTTTCGCCCAGTGAAGAAAGCGTGATTATGCAAATTAAATATATTATATAAATTTGTATTCGCGAGTTTTAAAAGTTAGTTGGTTAGTTAAAGAGTGAAGGATCGTGGAATGATTAAGTGCATTTGGAGTTTATCAATAGAAGATTACTGAGAATGGATCAATCGACGGTGATTAAATCCAGATAAGGATCGCCTTAAAGGTTCAAGTGTAGGACTCGACTTCATAAAAGTACAGGTATCGTGATCCTTATTTAAATAGAGGTTGGCTTATTAGTGTGGGACGTAGTTTATATTGAGCGTGTTTAAGCTATCGGGGAATCAGTTGAGGGTCTGTAGTAATATCCCCGTGTTATTGAATCTCACCTCCGCGCTCTACTATCTGATCAGCTACCTTAATTAGATTGTTATTTTGTCTGATATTTTGGTGTCAATAAATTAATTAGAGTAAATCATGTCTATTGATTGTTCAGTTTTTCCCACACACCTAGCTGGATCAAAGGGTAGACAAGGGGTTTCGAAGGGAAGCAGGAACCGACAGGCATTACAAGGGTAAGGCTATTGGAAAGTTGAGAGAAATTTCGGGACTCCTTGACAAGGTTATTACACACAGCTAGCTCATTATCAAAAATGTCTACATGGGCCGGTATCCATTGGAAAATGCAAGTTCTTTGAGCTGCAACTACTCTGTTTATAAGGGCAATTATATCTTGGGTCAGTTGAGAGTCGCCTCTCAGGATCGCCTGGAGCGCAGCTCTAGAGTCTGAGAACAGTAGAAGTTCTTTGGAATTTTTAGTTGCTCTCTGTGGTAATTATCCAAACCTACTATAATGGTCATAAGCTCGCACGTACGTAAAATTTGAGGAAATTTTACCAGTAGGAATTCTGTAGGATTCAAGTTCACCGTTTGGATGATTAAAATAGATTCTAGAAACACCTTTAACAAGATCAGAGTCAGAAGATCTATTCGTGTAGGCAATTACTTGGTTTTCGGATGAATTCGAAAGCTCCTTGATGGTATGGATGCCTTTCTGCTTCTTACCCTTAAGCCTTAAATGTAATAATTATTTTTTGTTGCAATATAATTTTTAGAATAATTTTAGTATTTTTAAATACCTATACTTTTTTGGTAGAAAACTCGAAATAAATGTAATGTTCGATTGATATATATATCAAACTCTGACTGTTTCACATTATAAATATACAGCTCTTATTATGGAACAAAAATGAAAAATTTTAAATGAATTTAGTGTTATAACCTTTTTTTCCCCTTCCCTAAAATTGAACAAGAGCAATGATGCCTAAGTCAAAAAGTAATACGAAATAATTATTTAAAGAAAAATAAAAGAAAAAGGCATATTTTGTAGGTAATAAAATGATTTATATGTCAGACTGTATATCAAATCAAGAATTATTGTAGTCTGAATGGCAGGCTTGGCAAGTTCGTAAAATATTATTTATTTCGATTCATTTATATTTTTTTTAAAAAACTTAACTTTTTTGAAAAAACTTAACCGGAGAAAGGAAAGATAAATGAAAAAAAGTTATGATTCTTATGTTACTCGATGGTCTTTTCAATATTTGAATCAACTGCCGAATACACATGTAAGTCTCTAAACAGCCCATCTGCTTCTTTTGCGCCCTTTTTCACATGGGAATTGTATGCGCATGCGTGCAGTCAGATCTAAGCACAGCAATTGAGATTCTCCAAAAAGGCGGGATAGAAAAGGAAAAAAACCCGAAAGATTTAGAGGATGGGGGGGGGATATAAAGAAAAGCCGAAATTCCGTGACTTACGACCGGATTACCAAAACATGAGCTCCCGTTTTGAAAACGGATAAAAACGATGGGTAAGGGGGACGATAAAGCGGAGAAAAATCGACTTTACTTTTGCCTTCTCATCCTATTCAGGTCGGCATTGAAAATTTGCCAGCGCAAGCCAAGATTTTATTCCAAAAAGCGAAAATCTTGAAATGCTTTTGAATGCGGGGACTTTTTCCAAATTTTCAACACTGCATTCTTCTTTATCCATTTTTTCCTTTTTGAAAGAAAGTTGTTCTGTTGGCTACTTTAGTGAAACTGTGATTGGTTGATGGATCATTAATGTCTCCCTTTTTAGCTACACGAGGACCATTGGCAACTGGCCTCGTAATTTTGGGCCCTGATCAGGTAACAATGATGACTTGTAAGCTAGCCCATTCAACTCTTCCATTCCGTCACAACTGGAAGACTTTGAGCCTTGACAGATTTAATGGGCATCATCTCTTCTACATGGCAGATATTTAATGATATTAATACTAGAGAAAAATAACACCATCTATGAGTTCGCGATCTCGGCTACCATGGCTTGTTGTCCTGTTTTTAATGTTCCCAATAACATGTCACAGGTAATTAAATAAATGTTATAAATTACGTTTTATATTGAAGAATTGAAAATTTTAATGGCCAGTACATTTAGTTTCTCCATTTAATAACAGGAATTTAATTTTCTAATTTTTTTTCCTTCTCTCTTTCTAACTTTTTTTTCACAATTTGAATTTAGACAGCAATTTCTTTATTTTACTCATAAAACACCAATTTTATTAATTCTGTAGCTATTTGATGCTAAATTTTTTCCCTCGAATTTCATAATTTTTCTAAATCTGGTCAACTATAACCAGATAAAACTTTGAACACCCCTGACAATTCTCTCTTCAGGAAAATGCGTTGCCTTCGCAGCATAAAAAGCACCCGATACGGGAACAACCTGGACCTATTGTTGACTGAACCATAAGTTAATACTTTATATAATGTAGTCTTTTAAAGGTTCTCTTACATTTTTACTATTTTCTTTTAAACATACCCCCTAATCCTCTGTCCGATATTCTACGAAAATCAGCTATCATTTATTTTTAATGTCGTCATGTACGGTTAGCTCTCTTTCATGATATAACAGGCACAATACGTTCTGTGAGCAACGTAGGAGAGATATCTCTCAAATCTGAATCCAGAAACACACTTCAATCACGTTCACTTGAGCTCATGCGCTGTCACGTGAACACACGCCGCTCGTTATATTTTCCAGCAAAGTTACATTTTTGGTCAAACGTGAGCTGATAAATATTTTTCGATGAACCCTGTATTTCTTCAGTCCCTTGATTACCGACGATTTTATTATCTAATTTTGAACAAGGATAGAATAATGTGACAATTTCGTAAGTTGTCGCACTAAAAGCTTAAGCACATTTCCTCTCCCTCTTAATGTGGCTGTGGTAGCTTAGTGATTATCGTCCCGAGCTCGTGTCCAGCGTGTCACGCATTCAAGCCCTAGGACCACTGACGATTGCTATTTAGAGGGGTTGATGAACGTTAACTTTGTAGAGGATCAAAGTCCTCCAATTAGCGTGGTGTGGTAGTTTGGAGAGAGAAGTGACAGATCGTCCTCGTCATTTGAGCCAGGCTCAAAATTATGATATCCGTCGCCAATAGCCCTAATGTTGCTGAAAAGTGCATCCTTATTAAATTCTTACTCATTCCCTCTTATTAAAGTATTAGTAAAAATCCTTTTTCACATATAGCAAATAAAAATAACTGTATATAGTACATTGTTTATTAACGCACTTAGAAGCTACATGAGGTTAATTGGCAAAGGACCTCATAGTTTTGAACTACAGTTAAATGACAATGAAGAATTATGAACTCTGGCATCCTGATTATATTTGAAAGGGAATGGGGCTTGGGAAGAAAAAAAATTAAACTAAACAATATCTAGAAAAAGTCCTTTTTTAAAAAATTTTTTTACTTAAAATTAGTTTTGTAATACACGGACGTTTACTCAAATAATTTCGACTACATATTTCTACAGAGGTATTCCGATAGATAATTCAATTAAGAAAATCAATGAAATCTCTGCTTTCCAAATGTTACTACTCTTAGAATATATTTCAGTTATACATTATCGCCTGCTTGATAATTGATTTCTTGCTGTTCAAGAATCCCAATGCAAGAGTAATTAAAATAATTTTTAAAAACACGTTGTAATATAAACACATATTCCGCAACAGCCCGATATTGTTTGGAGTTTCTTTTATATGTAGAAAACCCCACTTTTTCTACAGGCTTTCTGTAGAAGTCAAGATAGATTCTTTCTTAGCTTGTGTTGGCGGCAACCGTGAATGGAATATTTCTTGAAAACACTGACTCACACACACACAGGAAAAGCCTTCCATATTTCATCCCAGAAAACCTTAAATCCACAGCTCTATCTCTCCTCACGCAATCGCAGGAGATACGTATTTTTTCGAGGTGTATTTACTTACCCCGTCACGCCGTGCATCAACAATTTCACCCCCCGTAGAAGCTAATCTATGATTGATTCTATTTCCAACAGACTCAAAACAGTTGTGGTAATTTTCTTCCTTTATTCCAAGCAAAATAATTTATTTTTTATGAAATTTATCACGGAAATTGCTTTGTTTCAAGAGATTTCAAGGATTTTTTTTAAAATCCTTTTAACAATATTTCTATTCTACGAAAAACCGTTTAACATCTACAGAAATCTGTAAAGAAAATGTTTGAACCTGTTTCATTATCTGTGAATATTAACGTGCGAATCTCTTATCAAATTATTTATGTGATAATGTGCATCTATTTAAAAATTGAATCAGACGGATTTAAGTCATTACATAGTTTCAAAACGTATTTGTATAACATGATTTTTTTTCAATTGTGTCTTTTTTATTTTTTTAATTAAAAAAGAAGAGATAAAAATCTTTCCAATACCTTTATTTTTAAATAAAGCATTTAAATCAAGGAAGAGAATGATAAATTATTTTGAGAATCCAAAAAAAAAATATTTATTCTCTCTATATATACACATCACATGTTTTAAATTTCCTTCACTATACAATTAATCAGCTTTCAAAGGTTAGGAAAACAGTAAAAAAGATTTAAAGATTGTATAATATTTACAATAAGGAACAAAATCCAAATATAGATCTCTCATTTACTAACAACAAACGGATCCATGTAACGGAAGCGAAGTCAGGTAGGAAAAACAGCATCTAAAAGGTGAGAAACTCTGCACTTTTTTCTAGCCACTCAAAGGGGCTTTTTTATTTACTAATACAATTAGTCAGTGGAATACATAAGGGGGGCATTTGACTGTTCCCCCTCCCCGTCAATCTTTGAATCTTAAACATAAAAATAACGCCTCGGTGTGCTTTTTTTTTTTTTAATGACTCCCCGCCTTAAAAGTAGTATGTTTACAGTTAGTGGTTTTTGTAGTAATCAGTAAAGTGTATTCTTCCCAGCTCTTAATAAATTAGCCAGTTAATCCTTCGGAATTTTGCTTACGTTAAAATTTATGCATGTTGTTGTTATTGTTGTTTATGCCATCTGTCTGACGTATTCAGATCGAGGCCCACGAAATTCATCATGGCAACGGGCTAGATATACGTCTGTCATTAGCCTAAGCTTATGAAGGTGACAGCACGATTTTGCTCACGATAGATGGCAACACCATTCGGACCCACAGATTTAACGAGCTCGTTCTCCGTTTGTACTCGGCGAGTATTTGATGGCATCGGGCATCGAACCCAGGCCTTCCGGTCTGGCGTCCGATGCTCTAACCACTAGGCTACCCACAGCCCTAAATTTATGCCTGCTTTCGTCAATAATGAACTTAACTTTAAAAGTATATTACACGAATGAAAAATTTTGTCTTTTAATGTTCGTTCAACTAAAGTATATTTTAATTAACATAACCCTATTTAGTGGCTAAAACCGTGTGTTCTTTAAAAAACTTGGCGGCAAAAGTTAAATATTTATGGCTCAGTGTAGTAAAGTACTAGAATACCAGCTCACACAGTTACAGGCATTTCTGTGATCGTGTTTTTTTTAATTATATTTATCAAAGAAATAAAATTTATCTATAATTGCTAATTTATTTCAATTGCTTACAAATGACTTCTTTAGACGATGTTGAGAATTCATTGTAAACTTAAAGTATAATTAGGTTTTCAAGAAATTTCTTAACAATAATTTGAAGGAAGAGAAAAACCTTGCATCATGAAGAATCTTAGGTTTGTAAAGATTTCGCTCGCATTGCTTTTCCCTCCTTTAAAATTGTATTCCTTTTTACAAGTACATAAGGACTACAAAGGTATATCGAGTATTATTCTTTGCTTCTTTCATGATTTTTTTAGGAATTTTAAATGGTTTTGAATTGATGATAGAAAGATAGGTTCTTGAATTTCATATAAAAGAATTGTTTTTCTAATTATATGTTGTTGCTTATGCCACCTGATCGACAGTAACATCAGATCAAGGTCCACGAAATTCATCTCGGCTAAGGGCTAGAATTTTACGCTTGTCATTAGCTTAAGCTTTGAGCCCCGTAGAAGGAGACAGTGCGATTTTGCTCGGAACAACACGATAGATGGCGACACCATTTGGACCTACTGATTTAACAAGCTCGTTCTCCGTTTATACTCGGTGGGCATTTGGTGGCATCGGCATCGAACCCAGGCCTTCCGGTCTGGAGTCCAATGCTCTAACAACTAGGCTACCCACGGCCTCTAATTATTTAAAAAGGCAAATAAAGTGACAATTATTTTTTTTCTGATGAGCTGCGGATTGGTGTTTTAACATTGCAGACCTAGTACATTCCCCAGAAGCTGGTATCTCTTTTAGTACGGCACCATATAGACGAATACCAATCGCCGCAGGTCATTTTGACGCCCAGTTTCTTCTCCAGAGAAACCTGAACTCTGGCGATGCGAATTAGTATTTAGGATTTAATTTTCCAAGAGCACCCAAGCTAAACAGGCACTCAAGGTTCTTTTACATGCCGCATAATCATACGACATGGCCACACGGTCGATTTTCTGCATCATTGAAATCCACCGACTTGGACCGGGATAGAACCCACTACCTTGAGTGCAGAAGGCCAGCGACAAGCCAACCACACCACCCAGCCGGCTGCGACAATCATTAAAGATAAAATAAACTAAATTTTTTTAAAAAAATGTGTATGCATAATTGATTCATTCCGAAACGCTTGCAGAAAAACCGTAAGATGTTAACTGACAATGACGAATTTGGAAATAAATACTTTACTAAGAAAAAATATTTTTAAAATGTAGCCAATTCTACGGTCAAATAGATCAAAAAGCAAAAGACATTTATAAACAGAATCTTAGATACCAAGAAGCAATTCATCAAAGGAAGATCAACCTACATCGATAACTAACGACATTGCCCTCTAATAGCATTTATTGTCTTCTTCCATACGTATGACGTGAAAACATTTGGTCAATAAGCTCTCTTAGTAAAATTTCTTTCCTCTGAAAAAAAATCTTACGTTTTCTTCATTCATCAGCAATTCGGATTTATCATTGTAGTGGAATGATAAAAAAATCTAACTAACAGTATGGCAGAAATAAAATGACACTAAAATTCATGATATTTGTAAATATAGGGCCACTTATTTATAATACCAGCAACCGGTATTAGCCACGATATTTAAAAACATTTCTTCCAGTATATTTGAGTAAGCAGAATAGGATATACTGTGTTTTGTACGTGTTGCTTCATGGTTCTTATAACTGATAAGTACCTATAAACGTTAATTGTTAACTTATTGTTGTGTAAAGATCACGGAATCTCTCAGATTCGGTATAAGAAGAAGAGATTCTCATGTTAACAGAATACAGGATAAATAGATTAATAATTGAACTTTTCGTATTTTTCTTTGTTGCTATAATCACTTTTCATTCCAAAATCCCTTTCTTTCCTCCCCACAATTCGTTGCGTATTATTTGGGACTTAGAGAACAACATATTTGGAAGACGTTAAGTGAACGCCAAGTGTCGAGTCGTCGACTTTCAGCTAACGTAAATGCATCATCGAGATTCTTTAAAAAAAAAAGGTCCTCTTGGGAAACAGTTCCTACAGGAGAGGGGGTGAGAAAGTGCAGCCGGAAGAATCATACAAACGTCATCAAAAGATTAAATTATCCGTTTGAAAATCGAAATAAAATTTTTGGACCCCATTTATATTTGCTCGGAGCCGTGAAGTTTTAAAAAGGGAAATAAAACGCACACATGCAAATTATTCTTCTGTTCGGTTTGATGTGATGGCGGCATATTAGCGAAGCGTCGCTCAGATGAGAAAATAGTTGATTTCTTTTCGGGCACAGGGGGATGTCTACAAAGTGAGATTCTTAAAATTACTATGAGTAAAAGCATAAAATAATCGAACATTGGAGGAACATATTATCTTCCGAGAATTTACTTTGTTATAATTATACATAGTATCTTTTGATTTAAGCATTCAAGCCTGCTTCCGGAGTTTTTGCATTGCACACACCATCTCCTCGGCTCACGATCAGAAAAAAAACAATAATTAAAAATAATAAAGACATAGAGATAGCTTAATTGGCAGAACAACATTGCCTATATTAGAATACGCGTATTATGCACAATTACTATCATTGCATAAATTAATTCTTTGCGTTTTTATATTTACATTTTTTATAAACTTTTTGGATGGAAATAGCGTAGAAAAATATAAATTCAACAACTTACGACCAGTTCAATTTGCCCTATTATTTCTATTCCTTTGTTTTCAATTTATTTGTTTCAGCTGAACTCGTTAGTTGAAATGTAGATTAACTGATTGTTTATTAGCATCGCATTTCGAAGCAACACAAGAACTGGAGGGGCAGGGGGGTAATTGTAATTTTGAACCTCGGTTAAGTGACGAATACAACGCTTGAGCGGGACATCATTCTTCAAACTTCCCCACTAAGCATATATTAGAACTTTAAGCCGGGACAGATTTAACGTGTATCAGTCGCTCTACACGGCGAATTTTTTGTGGCACCAAAATTTGCATCTTCCACTGGAAATTCGGCCACGCGGTCGCAATTATGTCTAATCGCTAACGCGGGGCATGTTAAAACTACAGAAAAGACCCTGACTAAAAAAATTTGCAATGATTTTACAATTGAGATATAAAAGTGCGTATAATTTTTACAATATAGTATCACTTTTTGATCTTTTTGAATAGACAGTATTAAAGTTTTAAAGCTAATAGAGCATATTAATAACTATATGGACTTCTTCTATTACAGAAACTCTATTATAGCATTATCATTTTTAAAAGCTCGTTACCAAAGAGTATTTTTGAATTGTAGGGTAAATACTGGATATATATATGTGGCCGCGATAGCCTAGTAGTCAAGGTATTGGATCGTGGCTGGCATGTCATGAGTTCGAGCCCATTTCGACTATTAACCCGCCGTATAGGAGAGCGATGTACGTTAAATCTTTCGAGAGCTCAAACGTCCTCCCTTTGATGTGGTGTGGTAGTTAGGAGAAGAGGTGCCAGCTCAGTTGCCGTCATCGTCACTTGACCATGATACAAAATGACGAGGTCCGTCGCCAAAAGCCCTCAGGTAGCTGAACAATGCGACGTTAATATTCACTTACCCACTTATATATATATATATATATATATATATATATATATATATAATCAAAATTTCTCTACAAGAGAGAATGAACCACGTGATCAATACATAAAAGAATATCAATTGCCAGATAACAATACAACAGAATTTAGAAGGAGATATGAAAGATTGAAACAACAGAGCAAATACAAAAGAATGGATGCTTCAGTATTATCAACATTGCTGACTTAGGACAGCTAGTATACATAAAATTTTTTAAAAAAATCTTCTGTATAAAAGTAGGGTTGTATAAAAGTAGGGTATAATATATATATATATGTGTGTGTGTGTGTGTTGCTTCTCAACGATAGGGTGTGAAGAACATCTCACCCTCTTCACTTTTAAGCATTTAATTAGTGCTTATGGGTTACGTGACTTATTTTAAAATACACTTCACCTTTTTATACAATCAGTGCGATTAACAAAGAATATTTCATTCAATTTTGAATTGTTTTTCGTAGGTACATGGTAAAAAGAAAAAAAAATTAGTCAGAATTTCTCTTTGATTCTCTTGCTTGTATGCTAAACGAAAATGAATTTTACATTCCTTTAAATGTGTAATGATTCAATTTAACTGTAGAATCAATATCGCAAAAAAAAATACAGCATTGATTTTTTTTTTTAGTCTCTTTTCTTATTTTCCCCTCTAATTTATATAACATTTATAAGTAATCTAAATCAGATGTAAAGTATAAATATACCTCTAAGCCCCGATAAGGCAATTTATCTTAAATGCATTTGTATATTAAAAGCAAAATTTTCGAATTCGATTAATCAAATTCTTCTTACACTAATTAAAAAGGTTATTGTTTTATAAATCTTTTTTTTTTCACTATTCCTTTAACGAAAAAATTTTAGACCTAATTTTTGAAAATATTTCTTTTTCTTAAGAAATAGAATACATTAATGACTTTGTGGGAAAAAAAGTTGGGAAAGTAATGCTCTATTCGTAAGGATTCATGAAAATTAAGCTAAGAAAAGATGGAGTATAAGAATTAAATTTTTATGAGCAAACAACTTTGGTTTGGTAGCATCATTTTTTAAAATATTATTGCAAAAAGGAATGTATTTAAAAACATTAAAAATAAATACTTTTATTTTTACTAAAGAAAATTGGCATTCCTAACTCAATATAATTCTATTATTTACTGACAAGATAATGTACATTTTAACTTGCATTATATAACAGATTCACCTATTTATTGAAATATTGAGTATCATTTCATTTGTTTTAAAATCATTTTTAATAAATCAAACTCAATTTATCGATTTCGATTTTTTGCTATGAACTATCGATTGTCAATGGATCAAAACAGTTAACAGAGAATTTTCAATTTTTCAATCACTAAGATGTGTAAAATCCTTCTGATAAAAATACAGGGTATTAAGTCATTAAGGAAATATTTTGTTCATTTTCTAAATAAACTCGTAAGCATTCGTGAAGCAGAAAAAAAAATGTACTAAAAAATAAAACAATCAGCCTGAACAAAATGGTAAAAAAGAGCCCTTTTCTGTTCTGAAAAAGTGAACATTAGATGTTTATAGCTTAAATAAACAAAACAAAAATTTTACTGTAGACATAAGAAGTTAATTTAAAAACGTGGAGATTTAAAAGAATACAAAATTATAAAAATATAATTTGCTGGAAAATTTTTGTAATTGAAAAAATGTAAAATTATGTAAAAAATATGCTAGCTTATCACTTATGAATAGTAATTTTTATTGTCTAGTAAAAGGGGATATAAATATTAAAGTATAAAACACATTTTAAAGTTTAAATTTTATAAAGGCACAAGTTATCAAAGTGTGAAGTAAATTGATTATAGTTCG